>PVJC01005349.1:0-59327 GCA_004026665.1 Murina feae
GCAGGGGAGAACAGTTGGGGGTGCCATCCTGGTATGGGGAAGGCAGTTAGGGTCAATCAGGCCAGGCCAGCACAGGACCAGTTTGGCGTTTATCAGGCTGCCAGGGGAGTGGTTAGGGGCAATCGGCATTTGAGAGGTCAGGAGCCAGCAGTCCTGGATTATGAAAGGGATGTCGACTGCCCATTTAGGCCCGATCCCACCGTTGGGATCGGGCCTAAATGGGCAGTCGGACATCCCTCAAAGGGTCCCTGATTGGAAAGGGTGCAGGTTGGTCTATGGGACACCACCACCACCCACCACCCCCACTCCGTGCACGAATTTCGTGCACCGGGCCTCTAGTGAGTATTATAAAACATTATTAATGAAATATTTTACCTTTTTGTACTAAGTCTTTGAAATCGAATGTGCATTTTACACCTACAAGACACCTCAATTCAGACAAGCACATTTTAACAGCCCATTAGCCCCACTATGGAGAACATCATGGCAGAAAGTTCTACTGAGCAATGTACCTCCCAACAGAGGGAGGTGGTCAGTATATGTGGGGACAAGAAGGAATGATGAGGTCAGGAGGCAAAGGCAGTAGAGACAGACAGATGATGGAAGTCCTGCTTTGCCATGTTGAAGAGTTCAACCCTTATCCTATGGACAACAGGGAGTAAGGGTTATATGATAAAGCTTTCATTCAGAAGGGTGCCTTCCTGGAGACAGAGTAAGGCATGAATTAGAAAGGAGAAAACTTGGCAGTGGAGAAGATGAGTTGCATTGAAAGTCATCCTGAAGTTAAAAATCAATGACAATCTAGGGTTTAAAAACAGATTCACAGGCCACGATCAATCCATGAGATGAAGTCTCGTCATGCAAGACAAAATATTAAAACAAGGAAAATAAGTGTATATTTCATAAAACTAAATTTATTATGCAATAAATGGTTCTTTATTCTGAAATTATATTGCTTTGGTGGGGGAAAGAGAGCATTAAATGTGTACTGTACTTTGAAAATTGGACAAAATAAAAAATTTTGCAGTACTTATGTTGCTCCAAAAATTCTAAATTTTAGTTTGCAAGAAAACTCCAAAATTCTGGAACCACTGTTTTAAATTATTTCTGAAATTCATTAAGATGGGCATAGGTCCAATATATGCATATTATTCTGTATTCTGATTTTCTTATTTTACTTACACATGCCCATGCACTAATAATACTGACACGACTTTTAACTTAATATAGAGTAATTCAGTAGGTAACATATATTATTTTTTACCATTCCCGTGAGTTTTGTATTGGATCTATTTAGTAGTATGAATAACTTTACCCAAATGAACTTTTTTCCTTCTACCCCCACGTCTATGGGTTATTTCCTCCAGATTCCCAATGGAGAATTTATGCGTCAACAGAAATACACAGCTTTGTTTTGTGTTTAATTCTCACGATTTATCACCAAACTGTAGCAAAAAGACAATGTGCAATGCTGCCAACATTTATTAATACCCCAACCAAAACCAGACTGTCATTATTTCTAGTCACCTAAGATAAAGCAATCTTAATTTATGTCTTTTGAATTGCTAGTGAGGGTATGTTCCTGTTCTCTTCACAAAGGTACTGTGCCTCCAATTCCCTAAACTCATCCCTCTACCCACTTCAAGGGAGGACACTTAGGACTGTGGGTACTCACCTTTGGTTATCTCAATTCTTTATATTATAATCATTTCATCTTTTAGAATGACCCATTCCTTTGACCTATGCTATGGCATTGAATTTTAATTATATTCCATTGCCTTTGGCTGGGGGCTATTTTTCTTTTAGTCTTCAGGAAGTCAGGCACATCTGTCTTGTGTATGATGATTTTCTCCATTGCTCCAGTGGTCCTAAGTTTATCTTCCCTGTACAGCTAGATTAAAAATGGTATTTCATTTTCTTCTAGCTATCCTATATAATAAAAGCCTAATATGCAAACTGACCAAAACAGTGGAATAACCAGTCGTTATGATGTGCAATGACCACCAGGGGGCAAACGCTCAATGCAGGAGCTGCCCTCCAGTTCACAGGGCCTAGGCCAGCCAAGGTGGATGCCAGCGGGAGCCCCCCGATCACCCCACAGATTGGCCCTTATTGCCAGCCAGGCCTAGGGACCCTACCCATGCATGAATTTCATGCACTGGGCCTCTAGTATTATAGACAAACTAGAGGCCCAATGAACAAAATTCGTGCAAGAGTAGGCCTTCCTTCCCCCTGGCTGCTAGCACTGGCTCCCCTCTGGCACTCGGGACCTGGGCTTCCCTCACAGCCCCAGCTTTGTCCAGAAGGTCATCCAGTCTAATTAGCATGTTATGCTTTTATTATTATAGACAAGAGGAATCTAACAGCAGAGGCCTGTGTACACTGAAATTAATATACTTTTTAAACTGAGTAAAATTGGCTCAGATAGTTCTCAAGGACCGTCCCCATCATAAAATGACAGATGTCACAAAACAGCTACTCTTCTTCCACCAGAGGGAAGCTGGACATGATATCTGAGCATTAGAACTTTCAACTCCTCCTTCAATCCTCTCAATTGGCAATGTTTGTCCAGACTTCTCAACAAGCTCATGTAAAATTAATTTTCAGCAAGAAAGGTCATTGATAGGCAATAGCAATCACCTGAAGAGAGATACTCTTGCCTGGGACAATTAAAATGGCTATGGAAACATTTTGCCTAATTATTTTTCATATATTGAGATTCTCCAGGAAAGTACAATAATCCCCCTGCCCAAAAAATGGAAAATGGAGAGAAAAAACAAAAAAGCAGCATATATGTAACTGCTTACAAAGTTTAGATTATACCAAATAATCTTTTACATATCGATATATGTAACTAATATAGAAAGAAAAAATAACTCAGAAGTTAATTCACTGAAATATTAACAGTGGTCATCTGAAGGAAGAGAGGATTCTGATTTTCTTCTCTAGAGTTCTTTTGCAATGTATACTCGCATTATATACTTTATATACTAGTAATTAGCATTTTATACATATATACACAAAGAACATACTTTTATTACTTTAAAAACCAAACCTTTTTAAAAAACAGGTAGAAAAGGGTTTGGTATTATATTAAATCAAATGCTACTAAAAATCAAGCTAAAGTACCTAAACTTTATTTAGGCCTCTGCTTACTAAACACAGCACCCCTTTTCATATATAGGAAGTCTCCTACCATCACTATAACAGTAAATCTATCAGAGATTCATTATATTAGAATTAAAAGAACTCTTTCCCTAACCAGTTTGTTTCAGTGGATAGAGCGTTGGCCTGCGGACTGAAGGGTCCCAGGTTCGATTCTGGTCAAGGGCATGTACCTTGGTTGCGGGCACATCCCCAGTAGAGAGTGTGCAGGAGGCAGATGATCAATGTTTCTCTCTCTAACTCTCTATCCTGCTCCCTTCCTCTCTGTAAAAAAAATCAATAAAATATATTTTAAAAAAAGAATTCTCAAAATACCAGGAACTTTCAAATTTCCTTTTCCTTTTTCTTTTTTTTTTTTTTAAGTCTCTAAAGTACTTTCAAAAAATATCTGCAATGAGGTTTACATAAAAGTGATGAGATGGTTTTGTGGTTAGTTTTTTTTTCTGTTTGTTAGATAAGTATTGAAGCATTTACTGGCAATGTTAAAATGATAAAATATTTAAGATCTCCTTAAAATACTTTAGCAACAACAAAAGAGTAGCAGGGGAAAGTAGATAAAACAAGAACAGAAAGTTGGAAGTATTGAGTTGGGTGATGGGTACCATTATTCTATTCTACTTTATGTACATTCAAAGCTTTTCCATAAAAGTTTATTGAAAAGGCGTTATGAAAAATGAAAAGCAATACATATATATGCACACCCATTCTTCCTATCATCCAACGCTGCAAAAATAAATTCATAGCTAACCACTTTTTTTTAAACCCCGGAGTGACTATTTCAAAGGGAGCATGTGATTCTGTACCTTTTCTTCATTAGGCAAGGGTATGTGCACAGATAAATCTACCAAGAAAAAATAAATGTCTATTGTTTGCATCTACAGATTTGATTCAGAAGATTTCAGGTTTTCTGAACTTGGCCACCATCAGACTAACAGTCAGCCATCACAACACCACTTGATTCATGACATTTAAAAAAATCAAATACAAAAGAATCAATAAATAAGATACAGACTGACTCAAGCAGCAGCAAGACCCTATCTGGGCATCCCGTTCGCCTTCTTGACAAAGAGAACAGGCTACGTCTCTAAGAGGACACGCCAGCCCACACACAAGTCAGCTGCAGGCAAAAAGCCTCAGCACTCAACAGAAGCTAGGCAACCAATACCAACAGCACTTCTTTTACACAGCCTGTTCTTGATAACAGTTGCAAAAGATTATATGCATCCTGAGGATCTGGGACCCCCACACTGATGACTTCCCAGTGTATTGGCAAAACACCCCCCACATGTGCTCACAAGGCACCCCCAGTTGGAGGACTTTCACCTGCATGATCACCAGTGAGCCTCGAACCTGCCAGGACAGTTGGTATAGACTGGCTCACCCCTATTTTACAGATGCAGAAACTCGGGGTCAAGGCTGTCCAAAGATTTGCTCTCAAACAACGGTGCTCTTCTCCCTACCCAAGCCTCCCCTGGAGTGTCTGTGACGTGCTCTTCTCCCTACCCAAAACTCCCCTGGAGTGTCTGTGACGGTAAGGAGGAGGCAAGCACTGCATGAAGAGAAGCAGGCAGAAAAGAGGAGAAATCAGCTTTAGGCCTGACATTTCCCGGGTTTTGAAACACCCTCAACATGTCCTTACTGCCCATGACTCCGTGCTGTCTAGTCTTGGCCATGAGCACCGAGACTCTGATTGCACTTCTGTTCACAGGCATGTTTCTGCTTTCTGAGACCTGACAGAGGCCTCCTAACAACTCACTTGACCTAAGAAACACAAATCCTTTTTTTTAAAACCAGGAGGGACTGTCATGGCTGTGGGGAGGGACATTAGCTGCTGGTCCCCTCTCTCATTATCAAGATGATGCAAAGAAAGAGAAGTTGGCAGAGAAACAGTCGCAGCCCGCAACTCCCATGGGCCACTCAAGCTCGTAGGAGAGCAAAGCCTACCTCTCTGACTTCGTGGAGCTGGCCGGAATACTGACTCTTGGCTCTTCGGGCAGCTGCAGGCGACTTGTGATGCGTGACTGTGACAACACCGGGGGCCCCCACACCGAGGTGTCTCTGGCTACAGGGAGACGCAGAATTGGGTGTTCCATGGGGGAGCAAAGTGAGACTTCGGCTTCGGGAGCTTGGAGTAGTCTAGAATAAGCAACAGGTGTCAAAACTCAACAACCAACGTGCAGAACACAGCTAAGTGTTGTCTTCCATTTATTTTGAACCTCTTAATTGTGCCCCTTCTTCTGTTTGGAGAAGTGAAGGCACGGGGATGGTGCAACAACACTATAGGCCTTCCCACACTCACTCACCTAAGAGACTATTAACTAGCCTTCTGATCTCACGCCCACTGTGTCTCCTGCCCCACACTATGGCCATGAAGAGCTACTCAGAGTCTCCGCAAACACCATGGACTCTCCCGGATCGGCACCCCTCCTCCAAGAATGTCCTCCCCTCCCGGCCGGCAAACTTCAGATGAACCTTCAAGACTCAGCTCGGTGTTCTCTGGTGCGTGGAGCGTCTCCCTGTCATCTCCGTCTCTCTGCAGCTCTTATTCCACTGCATTGAGAGTATATTCATTGTCCAGTTACTTTCCTAAGATATAATGTCAGACTCATCTTTATATCCCCAAGACCTGGCACATGATTTATTATTTATTAATTTATTGTTTGTTAATTTCTTAATACACATTTGCCGCTTAAATGAGTGTATTGTTATCCACCAAGTAATCCCCATTGTTAATGCTGTGCTTATATTTTATCTTATAGTAATGAGTAATCCAAATAACAACACAGTGTATGGTGAAGACGGCATCTTAACTTAGTGGAGATGAATTATTTAAATACGTGGTTCTGCGATAACTGGGCAGCCATCTGAAAAACAAAATTGGGTTCACCTCTCAGGTCACAGACCCCCAAATGGAATCAAAGAGATAAAAATTTTTTAAAAGCACTAGAAGAAACTGGGTAGCCTTATGGTCGTGAAGGTCTAACACCTCCAAATGCAAAAGCCATAAAAGAAAAGCTCAGTAAGTTTGATTACATAAGAATCTGAAAACTTCTGCGTGGGAAACAAACAGATTTTAAAGACTTAACTCCGACCATCCACAAAGTCGAACGATAAACTAGGAAAAGTATTTTCAATTTGTTTCCCAGACAAAAGGCTCATCATTCTCACGTACAATTAGGAATACAATTCCTAGAAAGTGATAAGGGCTGTAAACTAATTAAACTAGGGCAAGATGTAGGTAGTTCACAGAAAAGATAAATGGCCCTTAGCCATATGAAAGCATGTTCAACTGTACTCATAAGATAAATCTAAAATTCAAGCCACATGTAGATACCATCCTTTACTCAGAAGATTGGCAAAAATCCGTAAGTTTGAGTACACCACGTATGGACAGGACCACAGACAAATGGGTTTGTGGGAGCATAAGGTAGCAAAAACCTGTGATGAGGACAATCTGGCAGTACCTGTAGCTGTGGTAACTGCACTTCTCTATGATCCCGGGATGCCCTGGTTAGAGCTGTACCTTCCAATACTCCTGCACCCAAGTGAAATGGCATATATCCCATGTTTAATGGCCAAGTGTGATAAACAACCCAAATGCCCATCAGTATGGACCACATTAAATAAAATACGGCACACCTCCTGAATAGAATACTACCAAGATGTAAGAGAATAATGATAAACGTCTCTGAGTTGGGGGGGGGGGCGGATATCTGAAGCTACATAATTAAGTGAAAAAAAGCAAGATGCAAAAGTATTCTATAGTATGCCGAGTTGCATCAAAATGTGGAGACTGAGTATTTTTATTGTCATTTGTTTAAAACACACAAAAAATAATCTAGAAGGATACACACAAAACTAAAAAAGCTGATGCTTGTTTGTGGAGAAATGGAGAATGATAGAGTAGGATCGGAGGGAAAGGGAGATTTTTCACTGTATAGCTTTTTTATTATTATTATTCTTTCATTTTGAACCATGTGAACGTAGTACCTATCCGATTTTTTTAAAATTCCACGTAAAATGTACATTCTAAATGCCCCTGTACCTCATTGCAACTTGAGAAAAGGCAGATTCATGCCAACATATCAGATATTTACTGCCTACTATGTGCCAGTGGAAGTATCTGCAAGGAGAAATATGAGATGCAATTCACGGGAGATGTCTATGGCATTGCTAGAGATATAAGACACGGAGACAGAAAAACACACACATACACACATAAAGGAAGTGCATACAAGGTGCTAATTTGGCAATACAGTCAGAAAATGCCTCAGAAGTGAGGAAGAGATAAATCAACGAGAGCTGGCTTCATCACGGGAGGCTATTCTGAGGGTGAAGAAGACAGAGAGACGTGTCAGCAATGTATAAGGAGCTCGCAGAGTCAGGATGTTTGAAGCAGTGTTAGTCTCCTGCCATGGATAACAGTCACAGCTCTAAAAACTGTTCGATGCTAATGGCCTATAATTTTAAAAATCACCAAAAGATTGGAGAGAGGATAGAAATCAGGATTTTCCATTACCCCACAATGCCACAGTAGCTTGTAAAGGTTCTCCAGGCCAGAACTTGGACGTAATAGGAATACAGAAAAAGTTGGGAAGCAGTGTACTGAGTTTAAGTAAGCTAAGGTAACTGGAGAAATATGTGTTCTCAGAATTACACATGCTGTGATTACAGTCAAATACAGCAATCATCTACTTGCAGCCCCAATCTTTTCACTCCAAGTGTGGAGGGAGAAAGATGCTATCTCTTTAATCCTTTAATGACATGGATTTGCCAAAGCATTAAGAGTTCACTAAAATACATTTTCATTGTTTGGGAGGCTGTTCCAACCCAAGAAAAGGAAGGTTTTTTACTGGGCTCTGAAGCCAGACCGACAAGTTTCACTCCCCCCAGCTCCATCAGGTTCTAGGTATGTGACCTCGTGAGAGTTATTCAAGCTGTCTTATTAATCATCAATTTCCTAATCTTCAAAACAGAAATGATAATACTGACCCTCAAAAGGCATCATGAATATTAACTTCTATCATGGAGCTGCATGGCTAAAGTTTGTTTCTTTCCTTGCATCTCTTAATACTTGATCGATGAAGGCCTTGCTGATTTTTAAAATGTTAAAACGTCACTTAGCACAAAATCATAAGCAGTCACTGACCTGCTCTTTCTTTTCTATCAGATCAAAAGTGCTGAGGAAGCCCAAAATATAATTAAATACTTTCTGGAGAACCTATATGCTCAGCAATTAAATTATAAGACTGTAGAAGGGAAAATACTTCCAGATCCTGAGTAGAATGAGAACCCATCAGAAATTAAGAGATGAGATCAGCTCTGGCAACAACAGGCACCTTTGCTTGGAACAATAGCACCATAAATGGCAATAAATCAAGAAATCCGCCCTGAAGCCAACTTATTCCACTGTGGACATCTAGCCCCATGATCATTATTTAATGGCTGTCATTTGAATGCACAAGCAGTAAATCTGAGTCGAAAACCCTTTAATTTCCCATTAACTGTGGGATTCCCACAGTTTAATTCACACGCAGACCTCCCCTTAGAGTAAAATGAGCAAGAGTCTCAGTCTTGGTAAACCCATAGGTCATCAGGCACCAGGACAAATGGAGACCAAAAGCAGCAAACTGCCACCACTATAAACAGTGGGGTCTTTCCAAAACACAACCTATATAAAACACCCAGGTTTTGTGCTTAAATGTCTAACACTTATCCTTGCTACTAATCTAAAATAAAGTATTATCAGAGTTTGAGGAACAACATGGCAGCTTTTTGCTCCAAATATTTACATCAATATTTCTAGGGGGTGACTAGAAATGCCAAGTGTGCCACCTGCGGAAAATGCTGAGTCAAGGGTAACCATTTTCTAGTCAGGAATAAGGTTCTCCCTTCTCCTAAGAGAGTCACCCCTTGGGTATGCCTGATAAATGGGGTAGTGCCTAAGCAGAGAATGTGGTAGCAGGGACGATCAAGTGCTGACGCTCAGGCATTCAACATGCAATCAGGTTTTATGATATTTTTTAAGTTATATTTTTACTAGAGTGCACAAATTTTTGTGCACTCAAGGAGAGGGGTGGGTCCCTCAGCCCAGCCTGTGCCCTCTCAAAGTCTGGGACCCCTTGGGGGATGTCCACCTGCTGGTGTGCTGGCCAGCCTGGGTGAGGGACTGATGGCTGTTTGCAGGCTTGCCAAGCCCCCCAGTGGGGACCTTCACCCCATGGGGGTGTGGCCAGCCTGGGTGAGGGGCTGAAGGCCGTTTTTAGGCTGCCCACAGCCCCTTCAGGGTTCGGATCCCTACTGGGGTGCCTGGCTGGAAGCAGATATCTGGGATTTATTTAACTTCTATAATTGAAACATTGTTGCCTTGGTTCCCCCCCCCCCTCGAAGCCTGGATTGCCCCTGGCAACCCAAGGTCCCAGCCCAGCAGGTATCTGGGGTTTATCTTCTATAATTGAAACTTTGTAGCCTTTAGTAGAGCTCAGGACCCACAGGGCCCTGGCTTCCTCCATTGTCTGGGGCAACTCCATCTTAGTTGAGCTAATTTGCATATTTGCTCCTGATTGGTTGTGGGCGTGGCTTTGTGGGCGTGATGGAGCGAGGGTTAATTTGCATATTACACTTTTATTAGATTAGATTGATTTCAGAGAGGAAGGAAGAGGGAGAAAGAGATAGAAACATCAATGATGAAAGAGAATCATTGATTGCCTGCCTCCTGCATGCCCCCTACTGGGGATCGAGCCCACAACCGAGGCCTGTGCCCTTGACCAGAACTGAACCTGGAATCCTACAGTCCACAGGACGATGCTCTGCCCACTGAGCCAAACCGGCTAGGGCAGGTTTTATGATATTTACCAAGCTCTTGGATTGTCCCTACACTCTTCAGTGGATTCATAATTTCCCAAAGATTTTGAGGAAGGGACACACATGTACTTTTGGTATTTATTGGCCAAAACTGGTTTGAAGAAAAGGTGTGACTAGAAATAGAAAGGATGTACTAGAAAGAATATGTTCAGCCAGGTAAATCACACCATGAGCTGGAGACAAGAAGTCTGTTCTGCGAAGCTGAGAGCAGAATCAATTGGACTATCCAAGGCTCCAATAGCATCCCAATGTCTAGAAGAGTAGCAGGAGGATCTAATCCTACAAGACAGTGTGGAGGAGAGATTAGGAGAACCGTTTCTAAATCAGTGGCCTGGGTTTAAATCTGGATTCTACCACTCATGAGCTGTTTAGCCTAGGAAGGTAATGTGGTATTTTCATTGATAACATTTTACTATTACTACCTCATTGGGTTATTGGAGAATGAAATGAGAAGAGGTAGGTAAAATGCAGTGACTGTCATTATCATTTATAAAATTAATAAAAATGAAGCCTTCAGGTGTAGTGGAAGGGGTAAGTAGCCCTAGAGTCAAATACTATATGGACCTGAAGATTGTTGTTGTTTTTTAAATATGTTTTTATTGATTTCAGAGAGAGGAAGGGAAAGGGAGATACAAACATTAATGATGACACAGAATTATCAATTGACTGCCTCCTGCATGTCCCCTACTAGGGATCAAACCTGCAACGCAGGCATGTGTCCTGACAGGGCAATCGAAACCTGACCTCCTGATTCATGGGTGTATACTCAACCACTGAGCTACACTGGCCAGGCTTAAAGGTTGTTTTTGTCCACAGTGCCTTAAGAAAACATAACCTTAACTACTTCCTTAACTGTTTTTTAAAGGTAAATTAAAGGCAATCATTCTAATTACTAAAAACAGTTTGCTTCAGGGAAACGGTACATTTAAAATATGAATTCCTATTTTCAAAAACCAATCTGTTGCAGAACACAAAGTGCCTGTAGATTATTCCAATGCTGCATGGGTACCAAAGATTTAAAAAACTATTTTAAGTAAGTAATGGGCAATTTCCCATTAGTATATTAGGATAAAATACAAAACCCCAAATTGAAAAAATAATTAACTGGTCCTAAAAAATTCTTAAAACATTTATCAAAAGTTTATAATAGGCTTGCTGAAGCTCAAATTAAAAAGCTGAAAAGGAGGAGGAAATACTTTTAAGTATACATTGTGGCAACAACTTCTACTATACAAAATTGATCTATTGGGGAAAAGTACTGAGAGTCAATTAATTGGCACAGCATCCAAATGACATTTAATTTGGAGCATATTTTTGTCACTTCCTTGAATTTTTTCACAGTGAAGGGGGGAAAAAAGACTATATTTCAGAATAAAATAGCCCAAGGCAGGCAGGAAAGTCAAGTCATCCTGGTTATTTATTGCGAAAAACAAATTTAACCAACTAAAACCATTTCATTATATTCCTTCTCTCTTCCTCTAGGAAAAATTAATGTACCATCTCTATATATGTGAAAACTGAGCACAAAAAATGATTTACTCCTTTTCTTTTTTTTTTTTTTTGTAAGTGGTAACAAATAAAAATGCATTTAATAATATATAACAACATACAATGTCAGTACCTGTTATTTTGTTAAAAGAATCCAAGAACAAAACAATCCAAAATCCTTTTCCCCTTAGTGATTACAAAAGCAAAACATATTTGAAGTAAACACACATCCTTAATACTACTATTTAGTGATTTACTCCTTTTCTTCCAAAAGTAAGCATACCTCAAAATCAACACAAAAGGAAAGGCATAACAATTTTTTAAATAGCATATTCAATGTCTTAAAATTATTCAGAATTCCACTTCCTGGTAGTCAACACCTGAATAACAGGTGGAGTATTGTTTTTAATGAGTCCATTCTACTATTTTGCTTAAACAACATCGTATGGACTTTTCATTTGCCCTGCCTTTCTTGTTTGTTTGGTGGTGTTCTTTCCTATTCCGTTATCTCAAGCTTAAAACAGACCTAAAGTAGAAATAAAAATTTTAAAACTGGGACATTTTCCAAGTTCATTGTCATGATTAAGTTTCAAAATTACTCTTGGCTCTCTCTACTTTTCCAAATTCCTGTTTTCTTGCAGAAATAGGGATTTCCAAGGCTTAGAGAATTTTTCCTTTGTCATCTGCAAATCTTCAATATATCCTAAACATTTTCCAATAACTTTATGCAAATAATCTCTTAAAATACACACACATAAGTGTGAGCAAACGTGTGTGCAACGAAAAAAGAGTGGTTTTCCCCCAGAGAGCTGTCTCTAACTGGCTTCTAAACATACCACCCCGAAACCATGATTATACACACAAATACCAGATCTTTGGAAGATCAGCGCAAGCAAATGCATATAATTCCAAAATAGAGGAAAAGAAAATGTAACAATTTTGCCTTGTTTTCTCTCGCAACATTTTCAGCCCCCAAATAAAGTACTCTGACTCTTCTCTAAGAGCTTGTCCAACCACTCCGGAATCCCTAACCCACACTCCGGCCCAGCCCCTGTCTAGGTCAAACTGGAAGGTCCCAAATGGACTTAACGCACTGGTCTCATGCACTTAGGCCCCTTACCACACACCACCCCTTTCCTCCCCACTCCCTCCAGCCTTTCCATCTTCCAGATCCACTTAGAAGGAGTCGTGTGCAATTTCAAAACCTTCCACACATCCACCTTCAGCTTTTGCACCTCCCACCCACATCCTTTGTTTGGGACCTTGCCGCTCCGCGTACCAAGATTCCTTTTCTAGGCTTTATTCTGAAAGTGTGAAGATTGTTTCTTTCTACGGACCATAATTCACCCATTTCTCATGCTGTGGAAATAGCAAATTTTAGAGCTAAAAGGAACCTCAAGTCTAACCCTCTCTTTTCACAGGTCTAAAAACTTCAGACTCAAAAAGGTAAAATAAAACATACAAAAGAGGGACCCAAATGACAAATTTCACTCAAGATTCAACTAAGCCTGATTCACGACTCGGCCCCTCCAGATGGCCCTTCTCAACTGAATGAGGACCTAGTCATTCACAACAGTGTCTGACACAAGGCAGACATTAAAGCATTTGACAGAAAGGAGGAAAGCTAATGTCTGTCGTACATTTTTTCATTTCTACCTTTCCTCTTACCCAAAACTCCAACCCACTCACCTATCATCGCAAAAATATATACACAACGTTCCTTTGAAAACAGGATAACTGTGCACTATATTCTCTTGAATTGCAAATCCTCAAAGAAAATAATTTTATTTCATGTTGTTTTTAAATAACATGAAATGAAGACTTTTTAATGTTAAACTGCCATTTTAACAGGAAAAATCTGAAAACAAGACTAGAAAGTTAATTTAGTTATACATCAAAAACCTAAAGTAACCACCATAATGGATACAGAGATATTAGCTTAATTGCTTTTAATTTTATAAACAAAATAGGATAAGAAAAAAGAAGAGATAGAAAGACAAAGGGAAGAAATGAACATGTCATTGAGCATAGATGTGATCATTTCACACAAAAAAGAAAAAGAAAACTAATATGAGTCCAGCAAAATGGCAGATATAGGAACTTAGAGAAGTCAATAGCATTCTTCTGTATCAACAATAACCAATCAGGAAACACAGTAGAAAGTAAGATATTCACAACAGCAAACAAAAACTATGATGTATAAGTATTGATCCAATAAGAATACATACAAGCTTTGCGAAGTATATATTTTTTTAAATATATTTTATTGATTTTTTACAGAGAGGAAGGGAGAGGGATAGAGAGCTAGAAACATCGATCAGCTGCCTCCTGCACACTCCCAACTGGGGATGTGCCCACAACCAACGTACATGCCCTTGACCGGAATCGAACCTGTGACCCTTGAGTCCACAGGCCGATGCTCTATCCACTGAGCCAAACCGGTCAGGGCCGAAGTATATTTTTAATCTATAAAAAGAAATGAGAAATTGAGAAAATGAAAATATGCCTATCAGATTAATTAATGGGACAGCTTAATACTGTAAAGATGTTAGTTCTTATATAATTATTCTAATAAAAATTGCTAAAGGAATTGAGACCTCAAATTTATTCTAATATATGAATGGAATAATAAAGATTTGTGAAGAGCCAAATTAATTTTGAAAAAGGAGAAGGACTCATCAGATACAAAATATTAACAAAGCCATGGTGATTATATAGTATTCATGCAGGAACAAGTGACTAAAGTAAAAACTAGAATAAAGGGCATAAAAGCATTTATGTATACATGAGAACTTGGTATATTAGAGAACTTGGTATATTATCATAAACTAGTGGAGAAAAAATATTAATATTGGGAAAAGCAAAAATAGCTGACTCTATACCTCACAGCATATAAAAAGTTAAAAAAATTATGTAAAAAATAAAACTACAAAGTTAACAAAAGAAAATGCAAAATATCTACATAATTCTGTATGTAGAAAAGCATGACTTAACAAGGCCAATAGCACAAATCACAAGTTGAACATTTGATGAATTCAACCACATTGTAAAGAAGGGTTTCCATTCAACAAGGACACTTTATAGACAAAATTAACAAATTATGGGCACTGAGAGAAGACAGGTTAATATCTATAATATAAAAGGAGCTCCTATAAATAGAAGTCAGAAAACACTATCAAATGGGCAAAAAATAAGAACAGGCAATATACAGAAGGAGAATCATGAATGACTACCAAGTATATCACAGAAACACAAATTAAAGTAACTAGGAGATTCTACACCCACCAGATTTGCCAAAATTAAAGTGTAAAATAACACCAAGGACACAAAGGAACTGGAACCTTCTGCATTGCTACCAGGAATAGATTGATACAGCCAACAAAATTTAGGGAAATATGTATGCATGTTCCTATGATTCTCAAGCTTCCTGCTAGGCAAGTACCAAACAAACATGCCCACAGTCACTTGAATATACAAGAATGGTCACTTTTTATGTACATCAGTAATAGGTTGTATAAATAAAATGTAGATTATTCATACAATAAACAGTATTCATGCATCAGTTAGAAGTAATGACTTAAGAGGTGCTTATGACAAACTGAAAACATACTGTTGAGTTAGACAAGCTTAAAAAATAACAGCCTGAGCCGGTTTTTCTCAGTGGTTAGTGTTGGCCCATGGACCAAAGGGTCATGGATTCTATTCCTGGTCAAGTGTATGACCCTCGGTTGCAGGTTCCCCAGCCCTGGTAAGGGCTGTGGGGGAGGCAACCAATCGATGTTTCTCTCTCTCCCCCTCTTCCTTCCCTTCCACACTCTCTCTAGAAATCAATAGGAAAAATATCCTTGGGTAAGAACTTAAAATTTTTTTGTTAATTTTATAAATGATTAAGATCTGCAGAACAATACCAGTTATGTGAATTTAAAACACATGCCAGGCAAACAAAACCTATACATCAAGCATGTCAAACTCGTGGCCATACATATTCAGGGAATTGATGCTAACAGAAACAAGAAGAATGGGAGCAGGAGAGAAAGGAAAACAATTATAAGAGTTTTAAGAAACATTCTTTACTTTGTTGAGTTGTACACTTGAAACCTGTATGGCTTTGTGAACCAATAAATGTCACCTCAATAAATTCAATTAAAAAAATAAATAACATTTTTTAAGAGATGGCCTTGTTTGGACTAATGAGTTTGCCATGATTCAATAATGATGGTAACAATTTTAATTATAAATATATTTACAATAGCTAACACATGATACTATGTGCCATGAGAGGTTTTAAGTAATATATATATTAATATAATATGTTTTAAGTAATATATATATATTACATATATATATATATATTATATATATATTAATTAGATACACTGGGCCTGGCCTGGCCTGCAGGGATCAGGCCAAAACCGGCTCTCTGACATCCCCCGAAGGGTCCCAGAGGGCAGTTCTTGGGTGACGAACCCTGGAATCGGGCTCCCTCCTCTCTGTTCCAGGTGCATCACCCAACCACAGCTCCCAAGTCACCGCAGCTCAGCACCTCTTGCGTTGAGCATCTGCCCCCTGGTGGTCAGTGCACATCATAGCTGCTGGTCAGATAGTCAGACGGTCACTTAGGCTTTTATATATATAGATACCTTAAACCATTTAATCCTCTTTATAATCCCATGAAGTAGGTACTATAATGTCCATTTCACAAATGAGGCAAACGTGGCATAGAGAGACTCAATATGTTTCCCCAGAATGCAGCTGGGATTCGAGTCCATGAGAGCTGGCTCCCAGATCCATGCTCTTAGCGACTACACTGTACTGCCTTGCTAGAAGTGATTCACTCACGCTCTTAAAATGAGCTCAAAAAAAGTCACCACAACTCTTTACAGACTACCATGGCTGATAGCTTAGTTGGAACGGAGGGGGGACAATTACTCTATCATATCAAACAAAGTCCCATACTGCATACCAATTCTCAAATACTTAGTTCATTAAGGCTAAAATACATAGGGCTAAAATACGTTTACTTAAATGTTTTCTTCATCAATTATCTATAATAACAAGGGCCAAGTTTGATGGACAGTATACCTACAGATGTTAAAGATAAAATGCAGGCCACACTCATAACACTTCATGTTGGTCCAGGAGTCATTTATCCATGCCTTACTGTCTTCCCTACACCGTGACCTTCCTTACTTAGGCCAGGGACTGTTTTTAGCCACAATGTACCCTATGGAACATAATACAGGTGTTGCAGAAAGACCAAAAAACTAAGCGATGCTTTGAAGAAGTGGAGAAATCACAGTTTTAATCACGCATGGACTCTGGGAATCTTCCGAATCAGAGTAGGGGTAACCCGGGAGAATTTTGCCTTATAACTGCCTCTTGTGTTCATTGTTTTGCAAATATGCTCCCTCCCATGAGGCCCTGGAGGAAGTGCAACTCTTCATCTACCCTTCCCTCAGGTGTTCCAAAGTTTGGCGCCAGAACAAAGCTCCCTGCCCTCCCGCAGGTCAGGGGGCTTTGTTCGGTTTTATGGCCTGACATTCCTTGCAAGACCAGCTTCCTCCTCACAGGGGCTCACCTTGCAAATGCTATGGACATAACAAATACTGAGAGAGCAATAAATATCCCAACCTCAATTTTAACCACTGGTTAAACTCCCTTGAAACCTAATTTTAAGAACACAGACAATGACTCATTCGTTTCTCCTCTCCTTTTCTAAGAGACAGAAGAGTTTGGAAATGATACCACCCACACTTAATTATAAGTAAACACAAAATGTCCAAAAGGCAACCAACACACCTTATTCAGAGATCCGAGTATTACTTGAGCATATATTATGTGCCAGGCAATTAAACTATAACAATGAACAAAACAGACAAATATCCCTGCCATCATGGAAGTGGCATTCTGGTGAAGCAAAGAGATAAAAATAAATAACTCAGTAAAATATAAAGTATTTTAGATAATATAAGATGATATAAAGCAGGGATAATATATATAAACAATATAAAGCAGAGATAGAGAAAGGTGGGAAGGCTTTCCAAGTTTTATATAGGCGGCCAGGGAAGGCCTGGTGAAATGGTGGCAGCTGATTTAAAGACCAGAATGAAGCAAAGGAGTGAGCCACGCTGACATCTGGGGGACAGTATTCTCAGAAACTCAACAGGTGCCAAGACCCTGGGGTGTTTGAGCAAGGAAGACAGCAGGGCCAGGGTGGACGTGAGCAAGGCATAGAGCAGTTGAGCTGAGGTCAAAAAGGTAACAGACTAGAAAGATGAGCTCCTGAATGAGAAATTACTGCTAGGCAAGCCAGAGTACCTGGTATCTCCTGGGACTGATTCAGACACTCAGAATGATGAGCCTGTTAGAACAATGGGTTCCAATAAGCTTCTCCCTCAGGGCCATATTCAAGTATTACATTGTCATTTGCATACAATTTACATATGTCTACATAGCCTGTATCATCTCTATTGGGTCATTTTCACAGTAAAATTGTATTACTATGGCCCTGAAGATGGGCAATTCATGATTTATTCCAGTCTCTATTTCTTCCCACATCTCAATGTAATCGGCCCAGAAGATATTTCATGCCAGAAATGAATCACAGAACAAAAGGAGATATTTTTTTTTGTCAAGGAATTCTATAAATGATCACTCTTACTGCGGTGGGAAAGAGGCTTTTGTTTTATGTTTAAACTTCTGTCACCTACCAGGGGGTCAAAACAGCTGTGGGGATGAGATGGCCCAGTGCAATTCTAAGACAGAACATTTCAAGAAGCAAGTTTGATTTTCTTACAATCAATAACTAATCTCTGACAGCGGCGCTCCTATGTGCCCAGAGATCGTTATCTCCTTCCCAAATGCTCAAGCACAAAAGCATGAAGCTCAAAGGACTCTCCCTACTTGTGTTTCGAAAAAGCTTCACACTGAAAAACTAAATCGCCTCATTGTCAATGTGCCTCGGCTGCATGCAGAATCCTCCAGGATCTGGGGAATAAATCCCACTGATTACTTATTCCCAGCCTGGCGTTACTGATGAGGTTAAGACGGAAATGCAAGATTTGCTAAAAACTCAGGGGATCTGGGTAAATGATACATGGGGGGTTGAGAGCCACAGGAAGCTGCAGAAACCTTATAAGCCTACATACTGATTAGGAAATTTTCCTGAAAATACTATATGTGACTAGAACCTTTGAAGTGATAGATATTTGCCTTCCTCTTCTCTGCTGCATATTTTATATGTATATGTATGTAACACACACACACACACACACACACACACACACACGTACTCCTAAAATCCCCTAATTCTCCCTAGGGCACTTCTTGCCAAAGCAGAAATAAACTGTAGGTTCACAGGCTTATGCTAGCACTAAGCTAGGCTTATACTTAAAGCTCAAAGGAATTTAGAGTGTGTGTGTCTTAGATTTTTCAGAATCCAGACACAGGACTTGACAAGTATACAGAGCCAACAGATTTTTTTATTTTTTGCTTACAACTAATTTTTGGATCACAAAGGAAAAAAACCTCACTCTCAGATCTCTCAATTTCTACCAAAGAACTTAAGACAGGAAATCAATAGAAGTGTAAGTAGTTTAAGAATTTGGTCCCTAAAAACAAAACAAAACAAAAAAATAAATAACAGCCCAGCCAGCATGGCTCAGGGGTTGAGCGTTGACCTATGATCCAGAAGGTCAAGGTTCGGTTCCTGGTCAGGGCATATGCCTGGGTTTCAGGCTTGATCCCCAGTGTGGGGTGTGCAGGAGGTAGCCAATCAATGATTCTCTCTCATCATTGGTGTTTCTGTCTCTCTCCCTTCTTCCCTGAAATCAATACACAGCTGTTTTAAAAAATAAAGAATTTGGTCCCTGTCCTTCCAACCACTGAAATTTGCAGGACCTGTACCATAGCAAATGAGTCTCCGACAAAGCTGGAAGCCTGCAGAATTCGCATGGGTGCCAATAATTTCCATGCAGAAAGGATGTGGGTGGAGTCATTAGAAGCAGCCCCAGACCTGACTGGTTTAGCTCATTGGAAAGAGCGTCGGCCTGTGGACTGAAGGGTCCCAGGTTCGATTCTAGTCAAGGGCATATACTTTGGTTGCGGGCACATCCTCAGTAGGGGGTGTGCAAGAGGCAACTGGTCGATGTTTCTCTATCATTGATATTTCTAACGCTGTCCCTCTCCCTTCCTCTCTGTAAAAAATTAATAAATTAAAAAGAAAAAAAAGAAGCAGCAGCCCCAAAGAGGTGTAGACCATTTTATACATGAGGATTTTTGCATCGCCCAATCTCAGGGTAACAGGCAGCAGAGTCTGAAAAACTACAGTAGATGTTCTCAATGTCCTCAATTTAATGAACTAATTGGATTTCCCACCACTTTTCACTCCTTCCATAACCCCCCTTTACTGCTGCACACAGGGTGCTGGCTGCTCATGGCTTGAAGCCTCTCTCTGATTATGCCTACAAACTTCTGCTCTCACCAGCTTAGCTAAAGATCGGCAAAAGCCAACTGTATTTAGTCCCCACTCTGCTTATACTGGCACACTTATTACTGTAACTGTATAGTTTAAATAGATAAAATATAAATGTGAAAAATAATCTTTATGAAACTAAAGATTTGCATGACTTGAAAAATAACAATAAAAGTGAATTGCTAAAAATTGTTGTTGAATTGCATGTGAGCATGACAACTATAAAAAGCCAGAAACCATTTATTTAAAAAAAAAAAAAAAAAAACCAACTAGGAGGGTTCTGTAATGAGTTTGCCCTCCTCTTTAAAGAAACCAAAACAGGAGATGAGAGGTGATACATTAGAGATATGCTTTCTTTAAGAAAAGATGCAGAATTCCTACCAGGAAACCCACACTTGATGACAGGGCCTTGGAATTACATCTAAAAATTGGTGAGTGAAGATTTTAAGTTAAAATGGCACTCAAGGTTAAGGTTTATATACATCACACTTATGATTCCTTGCTTTAGCCAACTGTTTGTTTGTTTTTTTAATATATTTTATTGATTTTTTTACAGAGAGGAAGGAAGAGGGATAGAGAGTTAGAAACATTGATGAGGGAGAAACATCCATCAGCTGCCTCCTGCACACACCACACTGGGGATGGGGATGTGCCCACAACCCAGGTAACATGCCCTTGACCAGAATCAAACCTGGGACCTTTCAGTCCACAGGCCGATGCTCTATCCACTGAGCCAAACCAGTCAGGGCTAGCCAACTGTTTTTGTGTGTGTGTGTTTTGTTTTGTTTTGTTTTGTTTTGTTTTTAGCCAACTGTTTTTGATTGAGGGACCGTGTCTCCAAATCAGCTCCGAGGACTTCTCCTGGAGTCTCAGTTGTAAGGTTGTAGAACCCTGGAGAGGCCTGATGGCCAGTGTGCAGCTGCAAGAAAGCAGTTTCTATGAGCTCACTGGCTCAGTCCAGAGCCTGGAGAAGTGGTATTGTCTCACAGGTCATCTGTATGTCAATACTCCGAGCACAGGGAGAAGCAGGGTCCAATCCTCCAGGGCATGGAGATGCAAAGTTGACAGGTGTTATAGAAACCTGTGTTTCTATAAATTCTATAAAAATGCTTCTGAGTCAGTGCATTCCTGTCCTGTCATCACAGAGGCCAGAGCCTATGAAGTAGAAAATTAAACGCTGATTGTTCCCTGCATGAAAGGACAAGAGTGATTTCTCCTCATTTCTGTCTCCAGAGACCCTACCACCTGTTGGAGATCAAATTATCCTTTTTTTTTAAAAAAAGAAAGTTTGGTCTGATTACAATCTAATTGGATTCCTACAGCTTTAACAGACTTAATGGTGTTAACTCTAACAGATCAACCTGCCTACCAATTCCATCAAAATGAATAATGGGAGGAGGGGGGAAAGGTTAAGAGGAGTGGGACAAACAAAGGGCCTGCGCACAGAGCTGGGCTGAGAAAAGCCCCATGGCTCCCACAGGTACTATCAATTCTGGATATTCTGAAGCTTTGAGAGAGAAAGAAACAGTGGCCGCCAAATAGAGGAGGAGGAATACAGAAATTCCATGTGACAAACATGTGTGTCCTGCCTTACATCCTCTCAACCCACTTCTTTTTGTTTTCTTTTTTGTTGTTGACACTATTACAGATGCTCCCCCCTCCCATTCCTCCACCCTCTACCTGCCCCCACCCAGCATACCAGGCCTCAGTTGCACTATTTACCTCCTGCTTTCTGACTTGAGCTGTTCTATGGAAACCAATTCAAAAAAGTCCATGGGAACCCACTTTCAAGAGCAAGTACAAGACAGGTACAAAAGCAAGACAACCCTTGACCAATGGGACAGGGGAGCCAGTGGATAAATAATGACATCCTCTTACATGGGTCAAGCACAATCTACATGGTACCTACAACGGTGACCGACGGGTTCTGCTCTAACTGTCCAAGGCAGAACCAGGACAACAGCATACATTTGGGGTACCTTTGTCAATTTCCATCAGTTCACTCTACCTGGTCTCCCCACTTCACTCAACTAGAACCACATTCCTACACCCAGGCTCCACTTTCTGGGGGAACCTACCTAAAATAACAGGTACAACACTGCTCCGCAGGATGCCAGGCAGCAACCAGAATGGTGTGCCTGCTTTCATCTGTCCTCTGTGGCATTTGCTGGTCCTCCTCCCGTTCCCCACACAGATTTACTCTCTATAAACTGAAGGCCTTGTTGGCATACCAATCAAATTCAATTTCCTCCTCAAATCTATACTGAGGAATATAGAGATAAACTGCCAGCGAAGGGCCCAATCTGGACACTGCAAATAGAACATAATTGATAAAAGACTTCATGACGGGGTATCTTCAGGACACAGGCTCAGTACTCATGGTAGTCATACGGTTAACAACTCCCATATCACTGGCAGCCATCCGTTCTACAGATGCGATATCCGAGCAGACAGGGCTGATGGGGTAATGACAGGGACTCTGGGATCTGGGGCTATGGTATTAAGATGCGCTGACAAGTAGAGCAGGAAAAGATTGTTTATCCCATGAGCAGTTGTGACAAGACTGATGAGCTTCTGTCTTATTTTTTACACTGTATGTGTAAGATGCTGAACTAGGATTCCTGTAACAACGCACCAATCACCCTCTACCAGTGAAAACAGTTCCCATGTATTATTTTTGGGCTTGTGACCAAAAGCCATATAAAGCAGAGAAGTGCTTTGTGGAAGCAAAATGTCTGGATTCCAACCATGAGCTTCCATGATGTATGTGAACTGCCTCAACGTAAATTATTTTACAACCTAGCAAATGAGGAGGAAGATTAATGTCTTTTCCAAAAGAAGTGATAATTGGGAACTCAAACAAATACATGGACACAAATTCATAGCAGCACTATTCACAAGAGCCCAAAGGTAGAAACAATTCAGATGTCCATCACATGATGAACAGACAAACTGACACCTAATCTAATCTCATAAAAGAGTAATATGCAAATTAACCATCACTCCGTTACACCTAAACCATGCCCACCAGCCAAGCCACACCCACCAGCCAATCAGAGCAGCTGTATGCAAATTAACCCAGCCAAGATGGAGGCCGGCAGCCATGGAGCTAGAGCAAACAGGAGGCTTCCGTTGCACCAGCAATGGAGGAAACTGCCTGCCTAGGCCAGCTGGGCCTCTGCTCAAAGCAACAATGTTCCAATTATAAAAGCCATGGAGCTGAAGCAAACAGAAGGCTTTGTTGCCTGCCTAGGCCTCCACTCAAGGCAACAAAGTTTCAATTATAGAAGACAAATAACCCCAGAAACCTGACTCCAACCAGCCTTGCTGGGATGTTGGGTCAATGCGAGCTGTGGGCAGCCTGAAAATGGCCCTCAGCCCCTCACCCAGGCTGGCCATACCCCCACAGGGGGGAGGGTGCCCACTGGGGGGCTTGGCCAGGCTGCAAACAGCGATCAACCCCTCACCCAGGCTGGCCAGGCACAACAGCAAGTGGACATCCCCCGAGGTGTCCCAAACTGCGAGAGGGCACAGACCGGGCTGAGGGACTCCCCCAAGTGCACAAATTTTTGTGCGCCAGGCCCCTAGTATATCCATAAGATGGATCATTATTCAGCCATAAAAAGGAATGAAGTTCTCATACCTGGAATACTGTGGCTGAACTCAGAAGCATTATGCTGGATGAAAGTAGTCAAACACAAAAAGTCACATATTGTATGATTCCATTAATATGAATTATCCAAAATAGGTACAACCAGAAACAGAAAGCAGCTCGGGGGTTGCCCGGAGCTCAGAAGAGGGAAGTGAAGAGTAGCTGCTTAGCCCTAGCTAGTGTGACTCGGTTGACTGGGTGTTCATCTTGTGTACCCAGAGGTCACTGGTTCAATTCCTGGTCAGAGCACATGCCCAGGTTGCAGGCTCGATCCCCATTAGGGGGGCATGCAGGAGGAAGCCTGTAGATGTTCGCTCTCACATCAATATTTCTCTCCCTCGCCCTTCCTTTCTCTCTAAAAAACAATACAAAACATTCTTCCTTCTCTTCCCGCAGGATCAAAGAGAGGCCAGAAGCAGAGCACACCCAGATCACTCTCACGCTACCTTCCTTGTAGAAAACAAGCAATTATTCTACTTGTCATCATTATAATTATAATATTAAGTTATTCCCAGTAAGCCTCTCTACAAGTATTAATCTGCTTAGGTTGTGACATATCCCTGTGAAACCCAAGAGGGGAAATGTTCCATCTACTTTACAGACTAAGAAACAGAGGAACAAAAAAAGCAAATAGCTCAAGGTCAAGGCCAATGGTAGAACCGTCAGAAGACTCTCAATCCTGCACTGCACCCACTAACAATGTGTCTGCGTATTATTTGATATCTGAAAGAAGGAAACGCACCAACGGCATGGTGAACCAAGCTGGCTTCAAAAGCCAGCGAATCAAAGCCACTGGCTAAGGTCAGCATCGAAAGTTGCAGAAAGACTTCCTAAAGACAGGAATTTTTTTCTTTATTTCAAAGTCAATCGATGCTGGTAATATTCTTTTGTATTTCAACAATCAGATTCCAAAAGCGCCTCAAGTGTGGCCAGTCTGCACAACGCCTCCCACTGGGGAAAAGAATATTTATGGCTTCACAATGAGCCGATATCCAGACGTCCTGGGGGCCTACGTCTAGGGAGAAGTGAGTCTTCCTCAAAGAGACAGGAAGGGGAGCTGAAGAGTAAACGCACCCCTTCCATCGCACTCCCCAGGTCCTGGAACCCCATTTACCTTAGCCGACCAGGGGTGGGAGAGCTGGCAAGAACCTCTGTCCGTGTCCTCCCACAGTGGGCTGAGGCAGGAGGAGGCACTGCTGTGGGTCCTCACCACGGCCGAGTGCTTGCAGCCCATGAGGCCAGAAGGTCCAGCCGGAGCCCTGCCAGTGCTGCTCGCCCAGCACAGCTCACCGGCTGTCAAGCTTCCTCCTCAAGTGAACATTCTCTCCCGTCTCTTCTCCACGCTGCCAGGGGAGCCCGGAGCATGGAGGGAACAGGACTTCAGGAATTTATGATTTGCCTCATAAGCACTAACACATGCCAGAGGTGCCACGCAGCTCTTCTCAGATTTATACACAGGCTGCAAATTCGGGGATCCCTTTCATTTCATGGTTGAGCCTGGAGACCCTCCTCCACCCCTCTCACACCCATTACCCCCTCACCCCCTCAAGCTGGCCCAATGGACTGAGACAGTGAGAGCATTCTCGCTTCACTGCTGAAATCTCTCTCACTCCCAGCTGCCTCCCTCACTGGGGGAGATACCCAGGAGTCTCAGATGCGTGATGGATGGGCTGTCGCACAGCTGGCAAGAGAACGGGATCTTTCCCAAGAGCGAAAGCTCCGCTGCGGCACAACCCCATTAGCCCGGCTTTGCCCTGTTCACTGAAACTGTTTCCCAGCAGCCGGGGGCACAGTAGAGCCTCAGATGAGGAGCCAACCACAAGGGGATGGTTTCAAGTCTCACCTCTGCATGTCCTAGTCATGTGGCCACTTAACCTTTCTGAGCCTCAGTTTCTTCATCTGTAAAATGGACATATTGCCTATCAGATAGGATTGCTGTGGGAATTGTATGAGGTGGTTGTTCGCATCTCGGGGTGATTTTGTCCCTGCCAGGATGCATTTGACAAAATGAGAAGACTTGTTAGGATGTCACAACTGGGCAGGGGTGCTACTGGCATCTAGTGGGTAGAGGCAGGGATGCTGTTGAACATCCTACAGTGCTCAGAACAGCCCCTCACAGCGAAGACTTATCTGGCCAAAAATGTCCACAACGCCAACACTTAGAAACCCTGCTACACATGGAAGAACTTATGAATTACAGTGCACCATTTATCATTATTATTAAGAGAGAAGAACATGCTTTTTGGCATTTGAACAAATGACTCCCATGGGATCAAAGTAGTTTCCTGCTGTTGTTCGTATTTTTTACATCCATACATGATGAGAGTCTAGGAACTTCAAGTGTCTATGCCATAAGCTGTAAAGGAGAGAATACCAAGGTCAGTGCAGTGCCCATAGTAGGCAGTTTATAAATGCCTGCTGTCCAGTGCACGAGACAAAGAGCTTTTGAATCCAAAGAGGTATGCAGATCCTCCAAGCAACAGGGCGTAAGAGAGATCAAAAGGCGATTCCAGTAAGATAAGCTGCCAAGTAAATGAATGAAAAATAAATATCCTAAATGCAGGTTCCTGGCATCAGCAACCTTTTCTAGCTGCTGACCTGGCCAAGGAAGATTCAGCGGGAAGAGAGATCTGAAGGTGGATGCCAACCAACTAATGGGACTCAGGGTTGCATTGAAAATGTCCCTGTATCCTCATGCCAAATGGGCTTTTTTCCCCCACCATTTTAAAAAATATATTTTATTGATTTTATACAGAGAGGAAGGGAGAAAGATAGGGAGTTAGAAACATCGATGAGAGAGAAACATCGATCAGCTGCCTCTGGCTGGGGATGTGCCCGCAACCAAGGTACATGCCCTTGACCAGAATCAAACCTGGGACCCTTCAGTCCGCAGGCCGACACTCTATCCACTAAGCCAAACCGGTCAGGGCCAAATGGGCTTCTTGATAATTAGGTTGTCAAGGGTAGGTTTAAAAAGGCTGAAGAGTAGAAGATGAAGGGGGTGAAGTTTGCAGTACAGAATTGGATCAAAAAATCTGTAGCATGGGCAAGAGAGGTTGGGATGTTGGTGCCTAAGATCAGCATCCTAGGGAACACAAATACTTAGCAGCCTAACATAAAAATTATGCTTGAGAAGTTACATAAAATTGTTGCACTTCAGTCTGGCTGGTGTGTCCCAGTGGTTAAGCATAGACCTATAAGCCAGAAGGTCACAGTTGGATTCCCAGTCAGGGCACATGCCCGGGTTGCAGGCTTGATCCCCAGTGTGGGGTGTGCAGGAGGCAGCAGATCAATGATTCTCTCTCATCATTGATGTTTCCATTTCTCTCTCCCTCTTCCTTCCTCTCTGAAATCAATAAAAATATATTTTAAAATTAAAATTAAAAAAAAAAACACGGTTGCACTTTATTAAGATAATAAAAAGTCCCCAAATTTTATTGTTTTACTAAGAGGTGTTCTTAAATTGTATTTTACTTACTTAATTTGATGGTGTGTTTAGGAGGAGGATGGTTCGCACTTAATTTTAGGTCCTGAAAAGGTAATTATCTGTGAAAAATCTTAGAGGAAACATGGCACTGGGCTTCCTATAACATGAAAGGAGAGATGCCTAACCGCAGAGAGCAGGAAGACAGAGCCGAGGGGAAAGGAAAACCTCAGAGGAGCTTGTCCAACTTTACCTACTTGAGGCTAATCAAGCTTGAAAACCATTGTTTTCTGTTTTTCCCAAAGACTCGCTGCATAGAAAACACAGAGTCCCCACCAGATGCTCTGCTTGGAGCCCGGGGCCCTTTATGTCCTCAGGTTCTCAGTGAGAGATGCAACTCACCTTGATTTTTACCCAACAATTTGAGGAAAGAAAATAAAACCTTCCTATATTCGAAATCAGGCTGGTATAGGACGCAAGAGAGGGAGCGGTGAGATGTGCATGTTGAATTTATCGAGACACAGGGATTTCTACAGGAGCTTTCAGGGGGGCCGCAGTAACCCCTGCTACATCCAGAGTCACTCACTGTCACTGTGGTCGCAGACGGAGAAGTTCTGCTCACAAGACACAGGACTCAATGGGCACTAACTCAGCCACCAACCAACTACCCCAGCGCCGAAGGCTTCCAGTATGGACGAGGCCACAGCAAAGCATCATCAAACGTTGTAGCACTTAAAAAAAAAAAAAAAAGGCGGGGGGGGGGTGGAGAGAAAGGAGCGCTTCCCCCAAAGAGCATTAAACTTTACACACTTCAAACCACATCAACTAAAATCAATTCTGAGTACCAAGAATAGAAGCCTCATCTGAATTGGCAGGAATCTGGAATTATCGAGCATCTTCAAGGACGTTTGGTTTTAAGACTTTCATGTGAAGACTGTAATGAGAAGCAGATTAATCAGTGACCGCCTGGTGGGTGAACAGCTTCCTCCTGCAGAGCAAGGACCAAACTCAACGGGGGCCTAAGGGAGCAGAGACACAGCCAAGCAACCTTGTCTCCGCTTCTTGTTTCAATTTGCAAATTTAAGATTTAACCATTTGAATAACTAGCTCAATACATATATATGTGATGTGTGTGTGTGTGTGTGTGTGTGTGTGTAAAATTACATATATAATTATTCAAACAATGCATGATGTAAAAATTTCAAATAGTTCCAAGGAGTACAACTAAATTGCTACTTTTTTTCAACACTTAAATCCTCAGGTCCCTTTTCCCTCCCGGGACAAACTGCTGGTTCCAGCCCCTTGTGTCCTTCCAAAGATACGTATGAATGTATGCATATGTGCATGGGTTGACTTGCTCTGTTTTCTGTTTGTCTTAGCAGGTTGGTTAGTTGGTTCCACTGTGGTATAGCTTGCCCATCCTTTTTCCTTACACTTTTCATCAATTTTTAAAATTATTTTTAAATTGATTTTTAGAGAAGGGAAAGGGATAGAGAGAGAAACATCCATGAGAGAGAAACATCATCGATCACTTGCCCCCTTGCATGCCCCTTACTGGGGATTAAGCTCTCAACATGGGCACGTGTCCTGATTGGGAACTGAACCGGTGACCCCTTGGTTCCTGGGTCTATGCTCAATCATTGAGTCATACCAGCCGGGCCAATTGAAATGTTTGATTATTTAAGTAGGTAAATGATTATTTTAGAGGCTCAGTTATTTATCAGAAATACTCCACTTTGCAAGCCGTGCACATAGCCTTGGGCAGTCCAACACTGGCCGTTTCCCAGGGAGGTCACCTCGTGAGGCCCAGCTTGGCAGGGCAACCCTATTGGCCCAACACCCCTATGGAAACTGACTCAGTACCTGTCTGCACGGTAAGAGCACAGCAGACGTGCTCTCGCCGAATCTTCACCACAACCCACAATTCAATCTCAGGGAAATAAAGTGATAGTTTAGATATAGTTTTTTAAGGAACCCAAAGCTGACACCACTACTGTTATTGATAAGGAGTGAGGAAGGGGGAAGCAGGGTTGACATTTACTAAGTGATTAAAATGCCCTAAGCCGGCAATTCACAACCTGTGGGTCGCGACTCCTTTGGCGGTCGAACGACCCTTTCACAGGGGTCGCCTAAGACCATCCAGCATATCAGATATTTACATTACGATTTATAACAGTAGCAACATTACAATTATGAAGTAGCAACAAAAATAATTTTATGGTTGGGGTCACAGCATGAGGAACTGTATTTAAAGGGCCAGAAGGTTGAGAAACACTGCACTAGGCGGTTTATGTCTGCCACTTGTCATGAAAGCAACAGATATGAAGGACACAACCATGATTTCCCTGCAGTCCTGGCTGCTAAAGGCACAGTCAACCAAAGGGGCTGAGGCCTGCATACCACCACCACCCGCCCCCAGGAGAAGCGCTGTAATACAGATGAGTCCTGGTATAGATGGGAGAACAGAAGAAAGAAGATCCACTCTGACCGGGCAGGTCAGAAAGGCATCACAGATGTATATGAGCCTAGAAGGCCACATGGCTATCTGCGACATGAAGAACAGAGAGGGAAAGGCATTTCTAGCAGAGGGAACAGCATGGAAGTGTGAAAGCACACAGTGTGCCTAGGGAACTGCTCCCCTAGAACTCTGAGTGCCTGAAGGTGGAGGTGGAGGAAGAGAAACTGGACCTAGTATGTGATGGGCACGCGATGCCAAGGTCTAGTCTGGGACTTTGTCTTAGGAAGTGGGATGCTATGAAAGGTTGTTGGAGCCAGGGAGTCCCACCATCAGCAACCTTCCCTTGCTCCTCTGCTCTTCACAAAAGCTCAAACCAGATGTTTCCTTGGCAAACAGCTGCAGTGGGGTGAGCATGTAGCAGAATCTGAACACAAGAGAACACCAGTTCCTGCCTTCAGACAAGTAAGACCAACGTCCCTGTTGCACAGATGAGGTGATTGGAGAAGTGAGAGTGACCAAGATGTTTAATGTCAAGGCCATAGACGGACCAGAACTCCTGATTGTAAGGTAGGGAAAAGGCAGAAGAAGGACAGAAAGGTCGGGGAGCATCAGCCAGCCTTTTTAGATTTAAAGGGGAGGGGACCTGTCCATAGCACAAGAGGAGATAAAGCTAGACATTGGTAACCTCCTCCTCAGAAACCATAAAGCAATCCCTGCAGCTTTATCAGCACTGCCCAAGAGAACTTTCTGTGCTGATGGCAATGTTCTATAGCTGAGCTGTCCATTTCTGCAGCCACCGGCCTAATGTGGCTACTGAGCACTTGAACTGTGGCTAAGTGAGATGGAAGAACTGAATTTTAAATGTTAATCTCAGTTCATGTAAATCTAAAGTACCTCTCTTGTGGCTAGAGGCCTGCATATTGGACCACACAGTGTTAGAACCGACCTCTTGTCCTATTACTTACATCTACTGTCTCTAGACAAGTGGAACAAAAGGAGTTTGGAATGCCTTCCCACTTTTTAATCACCCTATGACTTCTGAGTTCTTCCAAATTGTTCTGAGAGGCCTCGAATCCACTTAATTATACAAGAGAGGTATTCCGTATCATTTGTCAGATTGCCACCAAAGTTCTCAGCATTCAGTCAATGAGTTACCGGCAGTGCCCTCCCTAGGCGATTAAAGTTAGGTATTGTTTTGACAAGAAGCAACCCATGTTCCTTCATTATTAGCACAGTAAGCATTCTGGTGTGCATTTCTGTGTAAACAGTGAGATGCGGTGGGGACAGGACACTGGACTAGATGGCAACTGAAGTCGCTCATAACCAAGTGGTTTCAGTTTCTTTTTTTTTTTTTTTCTTTTTTTTTTAAATATTTTATTGATTTTTTACATAAGGGTGAGGGATAGAGAGTTAGAAACAACTACCGATGTCACTGGGCTCGGCTCAGCAAGCAGGTGCTTCCTATTGTAATACATCTGGACCAAGATATCAAAGCACCTCTCCCAGGCCCTCTGGCTCAGACCCCAGCTAGACCCCAGGGCAGCAGAGAGTCAGGAAAGTTGTAGCCTTTCACCATCAGGAGAGGATGGAGATTGCTGGGAAAAACAATGAAACAGAAGCTTCAAATCTCCTCACTCTTCACACTTGGCTGTGGATTTCACACATAGAATTCACCACTCCTCATACCCGCCCCCCACCTCCTGCTTTCTAATTCCCCAGAAGTAGTTTACACTTCCCCCAGGCCTCTCCAAATAAAGACAGTCTGGAATGTCCCCAAACAAGGCTGTCTGCACCTGGAAACCCAGCTACCAGGGGCGGGGTCACCAGTTGGGCCTTTGGACCTACCCATTTCTGTGCCCTCAGCCCAGCACATAGCCCTGGGGACAGACAGCACCCACAGAGCACACTCTCTGGGCCAGAGCTAACACAGACCAGCCCATCACTCTCCAGCCTCCTTTCTCACTGTGCAATGCCCACCATGCCCTGCTTGGACCCCACATCGCTAGGTTAACGATATCGTGGCAAAAGCAGGGGAAGTGAGTCAGGAACTACCTACATCACTAGTGTCAGCTGCCACAGGGAAGTTATACAAACACTAGAGGCCTGATGCATGAAATTCGTGCAAGGGGCTCAGCCCTCGCTGCCGTGGTGGCTTGCCTCAGCCCTTGCAGTTCCAGCTTCGTCCAGGAGGACATCCAGTGGAAGGTCGTTGGGCTGTCTGGTCTAATTAGCATATCACACTTTTACTATTATAGATGGGCAGGTCTGCCCAGCCAGTGTGGTTGAGCATCGATCTATGAACCAGGAGGTCACAGTTCCATTCCCTGTCTGGCCACATGCCCAGCTTGTGGGCTCAATCCCCAGTAGAGAGCATGCAGGAGGCAGCCAGCCAATCAATGTTTCTATCTCTCTTTCCCTTCTCTTCTGAAATCAATAAAAAAATATTTTTTTTAAATGGGAAGGTTCATACTGGGCATTAGCTTCCCCAAAACTAAGGGAGCAAACAGTGCTCTAATATCCCGATGTCTCACATGAATTAGTATGCATTCCAGAGGACTGGGGGGAAGATAAATACCAGTGATGATGTGGGCAGCTTCAGGCATGAATATTTATGCATACACTCCCTGAAACTCAGCAGCTCTTGCTGATCATTCAAGACCTCCTAAGACTTATAATGAATTTAAAGTCCTATATTAGGCAATCATATTTCTCCGTGACCAAATCTGCATAAGACTGTACCCTGAAATTTACATTTTAATTTAGAATTAGCTGGCATGGAGCCCTAACCACACACCTGTGTGATCTAGCCACAGTGTCTTCAAACTCTACACCAACAGTCCCTGGGACCTCCCTCCCGTCTTCCTAAGTGGATGGAGTTAGTGTTTGCTCTCAGAGAGCTGTCAAATGCAGGAGTCAGACAGGACCCGATCATTGGAGCCCAAAGTAGGAAATGCAAGGATAGAGTCAGGCTCAGGGCCCAAGAACCCAGAGAAAGGATTTCAAGTACAATGAATATCATAAACTACTTCAAATGCTGAAAATACCTACATGTCCTTCATTTCCCCTTCGACTGGGGAAAAAGAAGGCTACATTCTCCGTATTATTAGAAGGGTAAGTCACCAGTAAAAATGTCCCTTTGGTTCCTCAACTTCCCATCTGGATGTGAACAAGGGCAGGACAAGGAATGAGGGATGAGAAAGGGGCTGGAAGACAAAACAAAGGAAATCCCAGAAATCAAAGAATAGTGAAAATGCAGTAAGTTTCTATCAAGTTTCGTCTTTACAAGTTATCTTAATTGGTCAGATGAGAGCCAATGAAACAAAAATCTGCAAAGTCTGATGTCCTCTGAATGCTCTTTAATCACTTGACCACTGTCCTTGTTATCCCACTTTTCCCACAGGTCAAAAGTAATTCAAAAACAACAGTATTGATTAGTTTCTCTGACTGACTCCCCACCCGCCCCCCAAATAATGACTTCTGTTGATTTTCAATGATGTGGCCATCTATGCTTATAATAGAGGAATATGCAAATTGTCCCAGACGCCATCACAGTAACGACCAGCAGACTGCCTGGGGCGACAAGGTCAGCAAGGGTGTTAGTGAGGGACGACCAAACAACTGAACAGCAGGCTGTGTGGGGTGACCAGGCTGGCAGGGGGGCAGTTGGGGTGACCTGGCCAGCAGGGGGGCAATTAGGGGCAACCAGGCCGGCAGTTGGGAGTGACCAGGCCGGCAGGGGGCAGGCAGTTGGGGGCAACAAGGCCAGCATGCAGAGGCGGTTAGGGGTGATCAGGCTGGCAGGTGAGCAGTTAGGAGCAGTCTCAGATTGTGAGAGGGATGTCCAAGGGGTCCTGGATTGGAGAGGGTGCAGGCTGGGCTGAGGGGACCCCTCCCCCTGCATGAATTTCATGCACCAGGCCTCTAGTTTGAAAATAATGGAGCCTATCTGAGAACAGACATATAACCACAAATGGATTAAAAAGCAGACTTGTTTTCCTTGAGGGGGTTGGTCAAAGCTCCAAGGGTGGCCGAGAGACCAGACTGCCAAGCAGCAGTCTCGGTGAGAATGTGCCACTGGGTCCCTAACTCCTCCAAGCACTTCATGCCAGCAACTGGCTTTCTCCTGAGTTATCTTGCTCGAGCAAGACCTGCGACAACTTTCAGAAGAGAGAAGTCACCATTTCAAAGATGAGGACAGAAAGAATAAAGGGGAACTGAGCAGGTATGTCTAACACATAATTGGCAAAGCGTGGATATCAATATAGGTCTTTTCACTTTGCACACGACAGTATTTCTTCTAAACCAGAGTGTCATGAATTAAAACATGAATGGACTCAATCAGAAGATGCCTGTAATTCAAAGTTCATGGGGACCTGGCAAAAATGCTCACCTTGTGTAAACTTACATCACACAAAAAGTAGTGCAAAAAGCCAACTAGGTAACTTTACTTTCAAGCAAATTCACTATAGAAAATTCTGGAATCAGAAGCTATTTAAAGACTGGAGAAGTGTTCCCTTGATTAGGTTACAGGTACCTTATTAGAGAGCTGTGCCCTCAAAGTTATTAAATATGGAGTTCATGGGGGTAGCAGTACCATCATGAACCTTCCAACTAGCTCCTGCCAAGAAACTAGGTTGGGAGATGAGAGGGAGGAGGCATGTTTAACAATTTGGGCTCTTGTTCCAGTCCAGTCACTTACTGGCTATGTGACTCTGAGTCCATCACTTAAGTTCAAGTGGCTCAGTTTTCTAATTTGTAAAAATGGAGGTAATACGACCAACCTCACCGCTGTAAAGAATAATGCAATCATGAGTCCCTCACATATAAGGTATTAATTATTATTACCTCTATCAACAGGACAGATGGTTTCCCATCCTCAGTGCTTACCGCAGTTCCCAGAACACCACTGTTCCCTACCCAAGGACTTGCACCACCTACTTGATAAAAACAAAACACCCACTCTTGCTTTTTTGATACTTTCAAAGTCATACACAAGTAAATTCTCATGAGGAGAGTTCCTCACAGTTCTCTTAACACTTTCCCAATCAATGCATCGCTCAACACTGCTTCCATTTTAATAATGCACTAAAAACAGGATGTTCTGTTTTCTTGTTGTTTGTGTTTTCAGAAAAAGTCAGTGTTCTACTCTTCCTAGCACACCGCCTCACACCTCACACCCTCACAGCGACACCTCAAATAACACCAGAGCCCACGAGATGAACCTATGTGATGTCAAAAAAGGCAATTCTTTGCCATTTGGCAGTTTCGATCTATCCAGGAGCAGAAACTGTCCTAAAGGGATCCCATTACCCATGGAGGGAAGAAGGCAGCTGCCCTCACTGAACTTTGTGAGGTCAGAGCAGGAAACCAGGAGACCTGAGGTCAAGTCTTAGCTCCTTACTCTCCTGGTTAGAGCTTCCTTGTGTGTAAACCAACAGGGCCTGGACTAGGTAGCCAGCCTTTTAGATATTAAAGGCCAGTAATATTTTTTAGTCTGGAAATTAATTTAGGAATTAAGGTTTTTAATCTGAGATTTAATTGGGGAATTAAAAAAGTAAGTCTATGTATTAAGTAAGAATATGCATTAAGAACAAGAATAGCAGCCTTGGACTTCAGAATGCCTCTGAAATGAATAGCAAGGTCGGTTCACAATTTTAAAAGTATTATTCCATAATTGATCACAGCAGCTATGCTATAAATGACTGGTGACAGCAACCTTGCCTCCATTTCTCAAAGAAGGAATCCTACAGGACCTAACAATTAAATGATTACTTTGGTCCTACTATGAATAGATTAACCATATTCTTGAAACTACCCAGAGAAATATATCAGGAAATCAAATTCTCCTCCAGGGAATATTCAAATCCTCCTCCTATTTCTTTAAATTCCTTTATTTCTTACTACCATTAGGATAGATGTGGTGTGTGCCACAAAACACCAGTGCACTTACGTTGGTTGTCCCCTACCTGGTCTCTGACACTCAAAATAAATACCAGACGAATCAATGATTTAATGTGATAATTAAACTATAAATTCACTGAAAGTAAACACTGAAAAGATGTTTTCGTAATTTTGAGCAGAGAAGCCCATTTCTACACGAGACCAAAAGCCAAAAATGAAAATAAATTTGACCAGAAAGAATTAAATATTCTGCATAGCAAAAATATTTATTCAAAATAAAAATACAAATGACCTACTAGGAGAAAATATCTACTGTCCAAATGAGAGTCAAAGGACAAATATACTTAATACACATACAGCTACTGCAAATCAAGAAGAAAAACAAACTCAATAGAAAAAAAATGGGTGAAAAATACAAACTGGCAGTTCACATATAAGTGGTCCATAAACATGAACACATACTCAGCCCCAGTCGTGATTCTAGAAGTGAAAATGAAAACAATGGGGCATCTATTTTCTACCTGTGACACTATCAAAAACTAAATGTTAGTAAGAGCCACAGTAGTTGAGGGAGACACAACATTGATGGGAGTGCAAATCAGAGCAACTTTTTAAGGAGACAAGTTAGCAATGTCTGAAAATTTAGAGGACACATTTTATGGCCCAGCAATTCCACTGGTACACACACACACACACACACACACACAGATACAAAAAGATACATGCACAAAGATGTTTATTATAGCACTAGAGGCCCAGCGCACAAAATTGTGCTCGGGTAGGGCCGCTAGGCCTAGCCTGCTATGGGGGCCACCTTCCGCCCGTTTGCCAGTCCCCAGTCCTGCCCCGCCACCGACACCCACCCCAGTTCCCCGTGGTTCCGTGTTGGCCATCCACCGATCAGAGCCTGTGGGCTGAGGGGAGGGATGAGAAGTGGTCAATGCACCTCATAGCGACTGGTTGAACGGTTGTTCTGGTCATTATGCTATTATGGTCGCTGGCCTTTTACTATATGGGATTATGTATAACAACAACAAAATAAAACCCTAAATGCTTATCAGTAAAATAAAGCACTGACATCCAAAATGAGTGTAGCCTGGTCAGGGTGATTCAGTGGTTCAGCATCAATCTATGAGCCAGGAGGTCAGGATTGAATCCCAGTCAGGGCACATGCCTGGGTTGTGGGCTCCATCCCCAGCGGGGGCTGTGTCAGAGGCAGCCAATCAGTGATACTCTCTCATCAATTTCTCTTTCTCTCTTTCTCCCTCTCCCTTCCTCTCTGAAATCAATAAAAAATGAATATAACGAATTCATATGTCTAATAGGGAATCTCCAAAATATATTAGTAAGTAGGGGGAGAGGGGACAGCATGCATAATATCCCATTTGTATAAAAATAGGTGTAGCTATGGATATGGATATGGATATATATATATATGTATGTATACATACACACTAACACATGCCTTAGTTTACTAGAAAGACATACAACATCAATTAAGAGCAATTATCTCTAGCGATCATACACGGCAATAGTGGACATGCATTTTTTATTTTATCCGCTTCTGTCCTATAAAAAGTAAAAAGATACAAATAAAAAATTGTAACCTCCCTGCCTACATATTAACAATATACTGATGAAATGTCACAACGCCTACCATAATTCCTGGAAAATAAGAGAGGCCACAGGGAAAAAGGCTCTCCAATGGCCCAGATTCTCTTTGGGGCAAGTCGAAAAGGGCAACTGTAATAAGCAAGACAAGGAAAAGAAGGTGTCTCTAGAAAGGAGAAAAAATAATGAGCAAAATCCTGTAAGGGAATCATTGCAGGTTGTATTTGGAAGCAGAACAGGGAGGTCTAAACTAAGCAAGACATTTCCCAGGGCCCTGAGCAAGACACAGGCAGATTATGGTAAATCATCAGAAATTTCCAGTGTGGCCCTTTCCAGGTGATGCATGGACAATGGAAAAAGACTGCAATTAGGTAGCGTAACTGCATTGCAACTAATGACATAAAAGGGATCCTTTGAACATTAAAGTCAGTATGTGTTAGCCTGAATAAATTCATTTTGCAGTGATTTCCTGTATTTTAAAGACTGGAAATCCTCCGAATCCATGAAAATGCCGACTTCCTATCTCTCTCACATCTGGTCCCAGATCTCATACCGAATCCCAAGGAGAAAATAATTCCTACCTGGATGCCAAATCGCCCAAGAATGTTTTTACGCACTTAGAATGCAGAAGCTGCTGGCTGAGAAATTCATCGATTTGGGGCCCACGTCTTATTTAAGGCTCAGGGACGACAACGGGTCTTCATGGACAGTAAAATCTGACTACTCTTCCTTCCACACAATTTGATCATCCACGCAAGCTCCTCAACAGACCAATTAGCCGCTGCTAGATTGACAACATGGAAAGCAACACAAGTGTCTTTGCAGGAGTAGTTCCAATAAAGAGCCAGCACGCCTCTTCACTCCACCCACAAGCAAACCCTATGGCTCTTCTCTTGGCTTTAAATGTAAATGTAGCAGGACCAGTATGAATTCCACTGTGGTGGGTCACTTAAAAAAAAAAAGAAAGAAAGAAAGAAAAACAGCTTCCCCAAAGAAACGGATGCTTGGGCTGGAGAACAGCCAACCCAAGTCACTGGAAGCCCTCCTCGCTTCCCGGGGTTCCTTACCTTAGAATTCGTTTCCATGTGGTATTTGGCACAAGCGCGCAGCTGAGTCACCCAGAGCTGTTTCTCTTTTGCATCAGCAGCTAAAATAGAGAAAGAAATGCTTAGAGAGACTGTTCCAAAAACACATCCAACCTATTTCTACACCCACCTAAGGAGGTGGGGTGGGGCAGCAGGCGAAGGAGTGGGGGTAGAGGGAACAGCAAATTCAGATCTCAATATTCTCAACTAGCCTGTCCTTAATGCCAGAAATCAAATCATGCTACACTTCAACAGAAAATTCCCTCTTAAGCCGCATTAAAAATGTATTCTGAAATATCCATTATAAGAACAATTGTGCCACTTTTTTAACCTGCTCTGAAAAACTCATTTCCTCTCCTTTAAAAAGGCAGCAAGGAAGGAGAAACAAGATTATTTTTTCAATGCCTCAGCCACACGTGGCTAATATGAGGATCAAAGTACAGCTTTTCTCAGAGCCCTTTTGTTATCTACCAGAGCTGTACTGTGGCATTATTAGCATTTACAAAATAAGATTTCAGTTGAATAACCATTTTAATATGTGTTCTCAAGGATTCATATTAGCATCAGACAGAACAAGATACCAAATGCTGCCTTGGAGATCCTCAAATTTCCCCCAAAGAGACATTACAATGCAAGTCAACTGCATCGTCATAACATTCCATGTGCACCCCCTTCACTCAAGCGCATAAAATGATTTCTTTAAAATATTATGGATGCATAACAGGTTCTAATAAAATTTAAATCTTTAATTTAAGTGAACAATTAACCATATAAATATTTTAACATATTAACTGCACACAAATGTTGACTATACAGAAAACAATATTCCCCTAGAAATGATAACTGTTTACAAAAATGGGCCTCAGTATTGATTGTCAATAAAACCCAACTTCAGCTTGAACTCACAGGTGAAGAAATCTAGAGTTGTAGACCAGAGTACGACCAGGTGGACCAAACTTTCAAAGACAAAGGATTTTGCAAATCCAGAGCCTTTGTTCCTTAGGAAAGGTGAAGAATTCGTTGCCAGTTTGTGGCAATGCCGTCCAAAGGCGCAGCACTGAGAACATTCCCAAAAGCTATGCATCTGCTTACAACAAGATTCGACTCTGTGTAGGTGACATGTGAAATGAGAAAACAGACAGCCAGGTCCTTGTGGGATGGGCCAACAACCAGCCATAAATAGGCAGAAATTTACCCTGTCTTTTCTGGAACTGCCAAGAGTAATAAGTTAACTTAGCCTTTGTGATAATTTCGTTTAGATAAATCTTCTATACTTGCTATTAAAACTACCCTTTAAAAAAACCCCGCAGCTTAGTAATCAGAGAATAACAATTCAAAGGCAACGTGATATAGCTCAATTGTCAACTCTTTTAGATTTTTCTCATTGGTATGGATTTGCGTCATTTTATAAACCACAGGCAGGGGAAAGTGACATGAAGTCTTCCACCCCCACCACCCGCTATTGTTTCTGCTCTAATGATTTATTAAGCAATAAACAGCAAAGCAAGACCAAGAACCATATAAATCTAGCCAGCTGGGAAGCATACTGCACGAATCTCAAAAAAGAACATGAAACTTAGCCCATTTCCCAAAAACTGAAAAACTTTCTTCTTCAACTACAGCCATTTTTATTCTATAGTATGATTCTGAAATATGATTCTGTACAGAGAATAAAGGAACAGTAGCTTATTCCATCTCTTGGCAGTAACGCTTGGAGGTGAACAGTGAAATGGACTGAAAGGTGAGGCATCGAGGCCCTCACTCTGGCGTTGCAGAGGCCATTCCTGGGCTCAGGGAGAAATGATGAGGCCTTTCCTTCGTACTTGGCCTTTACTTGGGCTGAGAAACATGTCATAAGAATGCAGAATTATGGCTGATATTTAATACATACTACTTTCCTCAGACTTTAAAGCATAACATTGATTCTGTGTGTATGTATATACATTTGGATTGTTTTATTGTTGTTGCATTTTGTTATTTCATTAGAAGAATACTGACCATTTTTCTGGCCATGCAACTGTAACAGAATGCTGGAAGAATGATCTAGCAATCAAATTACACTGCTACAGTCAACCCCAGAGTTCCTGAAAACCTGTGCGATGTGTGCGCCTTGGGGTGGGGGGTGGGGGGGGGGTGCAGGACCTACAATGGTGGCCCAATGCTGGACTCTCAAGTCACGCTCACTGACCAGGATGCTGAGCACACATCAGTTTTCAATTTGCAAAGAGAAGGCGAGAAAGCACACTGCAGGACATGAACTCAGCACCAGTTGGCTTCTCATCACGCTCACAATAGATTAAATAAAATATAAGTGAGGGCCCAATGCCCTTTAAAAGGCTTGCTTTGTCCGTATGGCCCAAAGTGCCTGCAGGGCCCTACAGTGGAGATTCACACCATCCGGTGGGAGAAAACAGATGCGGAGCTAAAATGAAAAATATTCCCAAGTCCTAGGCCTCAGCTGGCTCGGTAATCACTCACCTTTTCCTTGTCCTCAATTCCTCAATTAGGACAAGCAATTCCTAATGTCAGGCCATCTCCTCACCCCAGGGGTAAGAGAGGCAGCAACCATCTGTCACCACAAAGTCATCGAACAGAGCAAACTGCTCAAGTTGATTCTTTTTTTTTTTTTTTTAAATCAGAAGACAAGGGAGCCATCACCATGGTGACTAGGACTGTGGCCGACGAGGATGTCTGAAAAGTGAGCAGGAGACGACCGTACCTCTCAGCTTATACATCTCTCCGTTGGCAGAGTACACGACCAGCATGTGGGGGGCTTCGTCGCTCAGGGACACTATGGCTCCAGATAAAGACAGGGCTCCTCGGGGCTTCTGGTGCTTGCTTTGCTCATTCACAAAATACTGCAGGAGGCCAGCCTCAAAGTCCAGCACAAAGTACCTGCGCGGAGAAACCACAATGCATCACTCGGCTCCCTAGCCCATTCCTCACCACAAAGAAGAAAAAGGAAAGGGCCCCTTAAGTCAACATCAAGGCTCCAAATCCAGAAGCTCAGAACCAAAAGTCCCCACCAGGTGCCCTCAAAGTTCGCCCCCAGTCGAGAGAGAGCATTCGATGAGAGAGAATGGAGCTGGTGCCTGGCCGGTGTGGCTCAATGGTTGAGCATCGACCTATGAACCATGAAGTGACGGTTCAATTCCCGGTCAGGGCACATGCCTGGGTTTTAGGCTCGATCCCAGTAGGGGGCGTGCAGGAGGCAGCTGATCAATGATTCTCTCTCATCACTGATGTTTCTCTCTCTCCCCCTCCATTCCTCTCTGACATCATCAATAAAAATATATTAGGAAAAAGAATGGAGTTGGTGGCAGGCACCACGGGGAAGGGCCAGGCCCATTCAGGATTTGGTGCAATGCCCACCACTTCGCCCGGTGCCCACAGATACCACAGTCAACTCAGAACAGCCACAGAGCAGCAGATGCACCGGACACGGGCTGTTAGCACGCTCCGCACGACTTCACAGGAGCAGCAGGAATTCCCCAAGCCTCTGTGAGAGGCCCTTTCACACCTGGTAGCAGCAAGCTGGGCCCTGAGCTTCCTGCTGGCAGCATGGGTACCATGAGGCACCCAGCTGCCGGGTCATCTGCCAGGGAACTGGAGGTGCTACACAACTACCCGGGCACATGCCAGTGGGCCTTCCTAGACATCATTTTTCATACAAAGAGGCAAATATTTCCTCCACTCCAGAGGGTGGCAATGTCATTGGGCTCCACCAAATCTCTGTCCTTGGCTTCCAGGAGACACAGCCAGGATCTACAGGGCGGGCCGAAACTAGGTTTACAGTTGTTTGTATACAAAATAATACAATAACTAATCAATAATACAAGAATAAACTCTGTGTTTTGAGTACTCACAGCGGTAAACCTACTTCTGCCCCATCCTGTATTTCCAGCTTCCCTTGCAATTAGGATACGGCCATCTGACGGAGCTTTAACCAACAGAGTATGAACCGAGGTAACGCAGGCCTGGCCCCTAACACCCAGACACCTACACAGACTCACACTCTCTCCATCCCACACTTTCTCACACACACATTGGAATGGAGACAACCTACAGGGCAACTTGAGACCCCCACCATGGGTACCACAAAGGCACAAGAGGGAACGCGCCTTGGAGAGCCGCCTGCTGAGGAACACCCACTTCAGAAGGCTACATGAATAAGAACATTCTCTTTCATTAGGAGACTGAGATCAAAGTCTGTTACAGCAGCGGGCCTCACAGATTCGCCGAAAAATCTTTTTAACTATTTGCAGATCCTCCCACTTAGCATGTGCTCCTGCTCCTTTACGTGGGACGAAAACCAAATTCCTTCGAGGGGTGAAGCGGGGTGCTATCTGAGTGGCCGATGGTCAAATTATGTAAGTGCCGGCCCTGCCTTCTCTTTAGGAGTAAATGTCTCCAGCCTGACCTATATTTGATGTCACTGTTCCTGGCAAGTCCGGGCACTCACAGCTGTGATCCTCACAAGTGGAGGGAAGGAAACCTGGCTCCGGCGACCAACCGCACTCTGTGTCCCCACCACAGAGCCGGGGCTCCCTCCACTGATAAACACCCCACCCTTACACAGCAGGGAGCAAGGGAAGGGGTCCCTGAATGGGCTTCAAGGGAAAGGCATAGCCTGTTGGTTGGAAGAAAAGAAGGGTTAACATTTTTCTCCCTACTGCTTCCATCCAACTTATTTATTGGGAATCGGTTAGACATCCTCTCGCCTACAGGCAGCTGACCCAAGGCATCCTGTTACATTATGCAAGATATGGAGACGTGCTAATGATTTTTCACATTACCTATTTCCAACTGACATCTTAATTCTAACCTCCTGCCTCAGGTGGGGGGAAAAATCGTTGTTTTCACTAACTTCCTAAAATAGTTTCAATGCAAGTGCACAAGCTTGAATCATGGGCACGAAGGAAGACCAATAATTTAAGACCAATAAAGACATTTAAAAACTCTATCATATTTGGAGAAGGCAGTGGGAGACTGATTAAAAACATGCAACCAATTAAACACAGGTTCTTTCAAGATGGACTTTGAAAGACAAGTTCGCTTGTGTCATAAACAGGTAAGGGCTGTCCATACGGCATTAAGAAGGGCAGTTTCTGTTGGTCAGATGTCCTGGGAGGAAAGAAATTACATTTGGTTTCCTGCAGGGTCATGGCTGTGCTGGGCACTGCTGTTTGGAGCTTGCAGCTCTATCTGAAAGTCCAGCTTCCACTCCATATGGGGAGGTTAACCATATTCCCAGATTAGGTTTCATGACACCAAGTGAAATTGCCAGATCAAATCCTGGAACATGCTTCAAAGGCTTTCCCTTTGGAGAAATGAATAGTGTGTTCTTTTTAAATTAGTGCTGAGCTGTAGCATGCAACCTGACTAATGTGTACGTGGGCTTAATGATATACAAAGAGCATATTTTATTTGCTATGTTAACAAGCCAAAGAATGTGCTAGGGAGAGAATGAGGAGCGAAATCCCACCCAGGAAGGGAGCCATCTTAATTCTCATCAGGACAGCTTCTTGGTGGCACCTTGCCCATTTCCAACCCTGGGAGTCATGGCCAATGGCAAGCCCCTTCCTTGGAAGGGCTGAGGACAACACTGCCCACTACCATCCTTCGGAGAAACCCCATCATTCTAGAAAGAACATACAAGCGCACTCATATGTACACACATTATGTACTCATAGTATGTAATACCCACAGACATACACCTGCACACATGCATTCAGATACACTCGCACTCAAACGTGCTCACATTCATAACATCCCTCTTGAACTAACTCCTGCATTCACACTGTAGGCACACTCTCACATACATGTGTACACACATGCATACTCACTTGCACATGCTCTTACTTCCATGCATGTACACAGAACAGCCATTACCTACTTCTGCTTTCCAAGTCTTGCATCTCTGAAGGCTATCTGTCTACACCTGTAGTCTTTTAATCCCCCCTCCAATCTACCTGATACAGTTTCATTAGGTTCAACTTTAGGACCTAGAAGTTGAAAACATACTCTTCACTTTGGGAGCAAAGAGGAATGGGGTCTAGGAGCACACTCACAGTCATAGGCCAAGCTCCAGCAGAAACAGAAATGCAAAGGGAAGGATTTGGGGGTGGGGGGCGGCTCAGGGAAGCAGCTCATTAAAACTGACAGAAATTATAACCAAACTAAAAGAGAATTACAAAGAGAAAGAAATGCAGTGAAATAAATCCTTTGAAGAGGAACTTTTGCTAGACAGGCTGCTCCAGACAAGGAGCTAAATCATTTCATCTACATGTAAAAGAGAAAATGAAAATGACATGAGGAAAGGGCCTTTTTACATCTCTCAACTGCCTGCTCCTCAACTCGGTGAGCGAAATAAGTAGTTGGTATGTTAAAGGCTTAAATTTAAAAAAAAAATAGTATTAGTTTAATTAATATAACATAATATTATATATCATATACTTTATTTTTATATTAATTATATGATAAACATCATTGTAATTAGGAGAAATACGGGTGAATATTTTTTAACTGTTAAGGTGGGAAAGCATCAGGAGAGGAGAGTAAAAACATTAAAAATGATGGACTCATATTTCTAAATAAAAAGTAAAAACATTTCTAAAGTGAAAAAAATAATCCATAAATGAAATTAAAAGACAACCAACATCGTTTTTTTTAATTTTTTAAATTGCCTTGCCTTTAAAAACAAAACAAAGCAAAAAAACTGTGCCTTACAGTCTGGGTCAGCCCTGCTTCTGAACCCATTGGGGAACCTCTTAAAACTATGGATCTCTGATTCCCAGCCCACACCTAGAGGATCAGAATCCTCATGACCAGAGAGGTCAGGAAATCAGCAATGTGAACTTTAACGTTTCCTTAAATCACCTAACAGTGGAAGCACCAGGACAAAACCAGAGGCAGGAAAGACATCACAGTGTGATTCCTCACCCAGCTCCCTTCTGGCCAGCCAAGCTCTTCCCCCCAATCATTCATTCCAGAAACATCTGAGCTTCCACGTGTCCATCCAGTGAGTGGAACATATTCCTTAGGTACAACCCAACCTCACTTGGTCTTCGTCTGAAAGCTCCTAAGTCACGACCGCCCAGCCAGTGGGTTTCTTGGCTCTCACGTGGAAGTGTTTTTGAGAACGATTTAAAGAAACATCGCAAAGTCGCCTGGCTTAGAGCTCCTGCATCATCAGATCTTCGACTGGCGTCATGCAGGTGCTCATCTGTGCAGAGTGGCCCCAGGGACCAGACTGGATGAAGCAACTGAGATTAAGAACTTCCAGCCCAAGTGGCTGCTGCCTCAGGCTCCCCAACCCTACCCCACCCCAGCCCCCGTAAAGCACCAGCATAAGTCAACGCGAACTTTTAACACAAGATTGGCCGCACAGCAGTTGGATTTCACCTAGGATGAGATTCGATCCGCTTTTAAGGACTTAGGTGTTTTAATACCAAAAACACTGACACCTGTCTAACAAATACCAATACAGGCTTGCAGAATATTGCCACCTCACCTTCAGAACCCCTATTAACTTGTGAGTTTCCAGTGCCTTTAGGTGAGAATGTCACACTATTTTAAGTAAACTGTATTTCCGTTCTCGCCATCCACAATGCAGGGAACTTACCTGGGGGTCCCTGTCACGGGCTGAGTCTTGATTCAAGTCCCTGCTTTGCACGATGAGCTTGAACACACACACGAAGAAAGATTCTGATACTTGCTAAAGCCCTGGGCTAAAGATGGGTGAGCATTCCCCACCAAGGCGAAGAGAGATGGGACTCCGGCCTGTGGTGACTGGGAAAGTAATTCAGATCAGAAGTCGGCCCCTGTGCTAAGTTGTTGCCCCAAATCTCCAACTGAGTCGGGCCCTAAACTCCACTGCCCTGCATCCAAGTGTCCTTTGTTCTTCCCTCGGGGTGACAGCTGGAAGAGTGTATTTTGGTCGTGAGAGGCCTGACCACGGCCTAGTCTTGTGCCTTCCAATCTCGAGCTGCAGCAGAATCAGCTGCAAGCTTGTTAACACACAGCTTCCGAGGCCGCTCCCCCAGCGTCTGAGTCAGGAGGTCTAGGGTGGAGCACGAGAGCTTGAACTCTAACAAGGGCCCAGGTGAGGCGGCCGCTGCTGCCGCTAGGACCACGCTTTGGGAACCAGTGGCTCTCATTTCTGTGACGACTCGCAGCGTGGTCTGCGTCTGCAAAAGCAAAAAGCTGGCTAATACTCTTCTGCAAACCACTCCACCACCACTGTGCCTAAAGGTCTGCCTGGTTATAAAACAAGAACTTCCAAACGCACATAGCACATTTCTCCATGCAGACAGTGAATCGGACCTGCGGCTCGTATTGCATCCTATCAGCAGTTTAGCTCATTGACTACAAGGCCAACAAGACAGAACTTAAAACAAAGGGCTGTGTTTGTTCTTGTTGGAAGCACCGTGGAAATACGTGGAACATAACCCACACCTGGTTCTCAGTGTGGTCAGCTGTGCACAGGGTCTTCGATATGGATAAATTCTGTGGCTATATTTATTCATTTTGTGGTTAAAGAGGATTTATGTAAGCCAACTTTTTGAAGAAGTTAGCTTTGATTCCAAAACTAAGTTTTATTTCCAGGAATTGACTCATTTTTTTTTTTCTTTCTTTTTTTTTTAAATTTAACTGAGTACCTACACTGAATGAGGCACTGTGTGGCGAGGGGACAGACAAGGTCCCTCTGATGAGGGAGAATGGAGGAACGGCACCAACAAACAAAATATTCACTAAAACAGATACAAAACTACAGCTGTGGGAAGTGTCTGGTGGTAAGAAAAGAGGAGAATGTGACCTTAGCTTGGAGATTTCCAAGGACAAAATGTCCATAAACTGGTGAATGGATAAGTAAAATGTAATATGTCCACATAATGGAATACTACTTAGCAATAACAACAAAACACTGATCCATGCTACAACATGGGCGAACCTCAGAAATACTGTGCAAAGCAAAAGAAGCCAGATGCAAAAAGATTACCTGTTGTATAATCTCATATGAAATGTCCAGAAAAGAGAAATTTAGAGAGCATGTCCGTGGCTGTCCGGGGCAGAGGACTGGATCCGGATTAACTACAAACTGGCTAGAGGACATTGTTTTGGTGACAGAAATGTCTCCAAGCTGAAGTGTGGGGATAGTTGCACAACTATGTAAATTAACTAAAAATCACAGCAATTGTACACTTGCAATGGGTAAATATTATGGTGTGTAAATTACACCTTAATAAATGTGGTTTTGGGGGGTTGTTATTTTTATTTAATTTGATGGGTAACAGGTAATAAAATCATACAGGTTTCAGGTGTACAATTCTATAATACATCATCTGTATATTGTACTAAGGGTTCACCACCCCAAGTCAAGTCTCCTTCCATCACCATTTATCCTCCCTTTACCCTCTTCTACCTCTCTTCAACCCCCTTTCCCTCTGGTAATCACCATACTGTTGTCTGTGTCCATGAGCCTTTCGGGGGTTTTTGTTGTTGTTTGCTTAATCCCTTCACCATTTAAAAAAATATATTTTATTGATTTTTCACAGAGAGGAAGGGAGAGGGATAGAGAGTTGGAAACATCGACCAGCTGCCTCCTACACACCCCCCACTGGGGGGATGTGCCTGCAACCAAGGTATACCCCCTTGACCAGAATCAAACCTGGGACCCTTCAGCCCACAGGCCAACGCTCTATCCACTGAGCCAAACTGGTTAGGGCCTTCACCATTTTCACCCAGACCCACAACCCCCCTCCGCTCTGATAGCTGTCAGGGTGGGGAGGAGGGGGCCTGGGACCAAGATTTGAGAACTCTAACATGACTAAGTTCTAGCTAATGAGGAACAGTGATGGATTCGACTCCTTTCCTTCTCTACCAGCTTTTTTTTTTTTTCCAGGGGGCGGGGTGGGGGGAGATGGACATGGTTATTAGGAATTCTAAAATCCCCCTTGGACTTTGAGGACATGGCCACGCCTTAGAAATGGCAAAACGTTCAATTAAAAGGAGCTTTGAAATTTGTGGATCCCAAATCCACTCTGAAAAGCTTACCTCTAAACTTGTACATGACACAAAAATAAAGCCTGCACATTAGAATTACGCGGTATTGTAGAGTGAATTTTGTTCCCCCCAAATTCCTATGTTGAAGCCCTAAGACTCAGTGTGACTATATAGAGAGATGAGACCTAGATAGAAGGAATTATGATTAAATGAGGTCAGAAGGATGGAGTTCTTGATGTGACAAGTAGCGTCCTTATAAGAAGAGACGTCAGAGAGCTTGCCTTCTCTGTGAAAAATGGTAGCCATCTAAAAGCCAAGAGGCCTCCGAATGAAACTTACCCTGCCTGCACCTTCATCTTGAACTCCCCAGCCTCCACAAGTGTGAGAAACCAAGTCCTGTTGGTTAAGGCGCCCAGTCTGTGATATGTTACAGCAGCCCAAGCAGACTGATGTACCTGGCGATTCTTATAACTCCCAATCCACAGCATGCACTTTGACCACTGACATCAGAATCTCTCGGGCCAAGACTCAGCTTTTAATAGTTTTTCCAAGCTCTCCAGGTGACTGTAGTTGCAGCCGAATTTGAGAACAAGTGGCTGACTCCACCTTTATGCAGAGCTACTGAGCACAGCTGAACATTAATCCTACATATCAACCCATTTGACTCATCTTCCTCTACCGGTATGAACAACTTTAAAACAGGATTATAGCCCTAATGGGTTTGGCTCAGTGGATAGAGCGTCGGCCTGCGAACTGAAGGGTCCCAGGTTCAATTCCGGTCACGGGCATGTACCTTAGTTACGGGCACATCCCCGTTGGGGATGTGCAGGAGGCAGCTGATCGATGTTTCTCTCTCATCAATGTTTCTAACTATCTCTCTCCCTTCCTCTCTGTAAAAAAATCAATAAAAATATATTTAAAACAGAATTATAATGCTTATTACTTCCACAAATACTTATCAACCCTCCTGTATGTCAGGTGCTAAGGATATGCTGGTAAATAGGTCACAATTCCTGCTCTCAAGAAGCATATAGTTAGATTATCTGAAAAGATACATGAATTTGTTCCATGAGTAAAAGCAAGAAATTATGTAACTACTAGTTATTTGGGGGTAACCATTATACAGGACCCAGAAAAAGTAACATGGATGAGTAGAAATCTTATCACCATACTAAATGGAAGTTCATAACCTATTATAAATCTAAATAGTGTCTCAGAAAGCACTCAGTAATTAATTGCTGAGAATAACTCAACATTATTGCTATACTCACATTTTTTACATGCACATATATACACACACTCAGCATCAGAAGCTATGCTTAGTCAATTAAACTGAATTTAGGTCATACTTTTGTGATGATGGGTGATTACTCAAAATCTCTACCTCTTCAAACAAACTGATGGTTTCCAGATGGGAGGGTGTTGGGGGGATGAGTGTAAAAAGTGAAGGGATTGAGAAGTAGAAATTGGCAGTTATAAAAAAAACATGGGGATGTAAAGTACACTATAGGGAATATAGTCAATAATATTGTAATAGCCACATTCAGGGTCAGATGGGAACTAGACTTATTATGGTAATCACTTCATAACTTATTCAAATGTTTAATCAGTATGTTGTACACCTCAAACCAATATAATATTGTGCATCAACTGTAACTGAAAAAATAAAGGAATTATTTATTAACTAGTAGCCCTGTGCACGAATCTGTGCATGAGTAGGTTGCTGCTGCTGGCCTCAGAGGGCCACCCCGCCCACCACTCTTAGCTTGCTGCCCCGCCCTCCTGTAGCTCTCCACCCTCCTGTAGCTTGCTGCTCCTATAGCTCACTGCCCCGCCCTCCTGTAGTTCTCCGCCACTTGTAGATCAGTCAAGATGTTACAGTGTCCCAGCTAACTTGCACATTCCTCTATTATTATATTAGATTATGTTCACTATAATCTACACTTCATATGTATGATCATCAGGAACAAGGATGCATTCATTTTAAGAAATTCAAACTCCAAGAACTGTATGACAGAAGCATAAATGAAGCATTCACCATTGTTCATAAAACTTTCAAAACACAAATCCCTTTAAATCCTCACATGATTGATCACCATCACCCTGTATAGAGGATAAAGGACTATTTCATCATTTTTCAGACTTCACATAAGAACAATAATTTCTCCCTCCAAAGACTATTTAAGATTATATCCATTTGAGGATCAAATAAAGACCACACATTCCAGAAGATCTAATCAAATGGAAAGTTCTCATATTTTTTGCAAAGAATAGCATTATTTCTTTACAAATCTATGAATTTTTTTATCTCTGCTTCCAGTTCTCATCAGTCTTTGTGAAAACCAGCACATCTTAAGCCTCCCTCTTTGGATAATGATTTTTTAAAAACATTAAATAAGATCACCATGTACTCCTGATTAAAATCCTTGAATGGCTTCCCATTGCATTCAATATAAAATCCAAAACCCTTTATGAGCCTAAAGATTTTGCATGTCCCAGCTCAGTTCACATCTGTTTCCTCAGCAAATCTCCTCCTTATTCCTTTTGCTCCTGTCACACTGGCCATCTTCCTGATTCTTTCTCTTTCCTGCCTCAGAGCTCCTATCATACGTTCCCCCTGCCTGGACACCTGTTCCCTACTCCTGGTCTGGCTAGTTCTTACTTGTCCTTTCAGATCTCAGCTTAAAAACATCTGCCTGTCGCAAAGCCTTCCCTTCCCACCAACTATACCAGGTCCCCTGTCACTCTGCACAAAGCATATTGCCTTGTCTCTCAAAAGCCATCAATCTTTATAATTATTTGTGAGATTATTGGCTAAACCACACACTCACTAGACTGTACCCTTCTTGAGAACAGGAACCAAATCAGGTTTCTTTCCTGCTGACTCCTCAATGCCTATCTAGCACAAAGAAAAAAAATTTAATTACAATACTACATTACCTGGGCAAGTCACCTAACCTCTCAGTACCTCAGTTTCCTATCCATAAAATGGGACTAAGAAGACCACCTCACATAACTATGCTAAGGCTTAAATAAGCTAATATACATAAAGCTCTTTAAACAGTGCCTGATGCATTGATAACGCTATCTAACAGGTTGCTCCTTGCCAGTGCTAATACAGCACCAAAAGTCAGTCATCAGTATCCTGGGCACCTCTCTATGAAGTCTCAGATTCCACAGGGGGCAGTGAGAAAAGACAGCAGCTCCACAATGCAGAAAGCTGAGTGCGCATTGGAAGATGGAGGATTTATCAGTTCTTGTACTTTTCTGGCATTCCCAGTTCCATGCCCTTCCTCCTGGGCCCTCTTTCTATTCCAAAGATACATCAAGTACAAGAGGACATAGCAAAGAGCACCCATACAGCCTTCCCTGCATTTATTCCTTCAGCAGACATGCTGAGCACCTACTAAGTACCAGGTGTACAATACAGCAATGGGTGGGGCAGACAAAAATCCCTGCCTTCATCTCATGGGTCCTCTATGAAGACAGCAGAGAAGGTAGAGAAGATAATAATTGCTAATATTTGCTTAACCCTCTGATGTAAGCACTATTATTACCTTTTTTGAAGATAAGGAACTGAGGCACAGAGAGGGTCTCTCATTTACCAGAATCACACAGCCAATCGGCAACAGAGATCATGTGAGCCGAGGCAATCTGGCCCCTAAACATCCTGCCTCGCTCAAAAAGATAGGAACTTGCTCAATCTCCCATCTCAGACCAAGGGGCCTCAACTATAAAGAATCTTCTAAACGCAGGGGCACAGGGTGGGAGGGAAGACCTGTCAGGAGATGTCCAATATGTATGTATTCAGACAGCAAGTCAAAGGTGAGATTTCTGATAAAACCAGTGAACTAAATCTGCCCAAGAGAAATTTCTCAAGGATTCTGCAGGCAACTAACACCTAGGAGAAAGGAAGGAGAGGAAATGAAAGGGGAAAATCCAAACACTAGGGTCCAAAGAATTCTCACAAGGGCTGATGCGTTTGTGAGATCAAGCATCCTGCCTCTTCCACCTCTGCTCTCCCCCTGGTCCCTCCGCAAGGCATGGCTTTAATCTGATTTATTGCTTGATTACCTTCCCCCTGCATGGGATTCCAAGCCTCCCAAACTGGCAGGAAGCCAGACACTCAGCAGGAGCCTAAGAGCCGCCCAGTTAGTCAGCAGATCTCAGAACTGGGAGAAAAGACTGAGCAGGCCCAGCAATTACTGCCAGACACTCATCTTAAGAAGCCAAAATGACATGTGGGCACTCAGATCTGGCTGTCCACTAAGAGCCCTAGCAAAATATACATGATTCCAAAATGAAATTCGCTGGCTGGCGCTAACCCGAAGGGGCAAGCACACCAAAAAAAGTCACCAAAAACAAGATTAAAATCTCAACTGTTCCTCCAACGCATGTCCCAAGGCCTCCAGGCAATATGATCAACCATGACCACAACACCGAGTCCAAAAACAAAACCGCCTCAAGGCTGTCAGGGTCCTCCTGGGTGACTGTGGGCACATGTTTGCCCTCTGGGGAACACATAATCCCAAACGGAGGACAGAGTGGGCTGAAATAGCCCCACACTCTCACTCTCCACTGACTCTCTGAGAACTTCAGTCAGCATCGTTTCTAATCTGGTCTGACCTTGTTGGAGATCTGACCTCTGGAAACAGCTGGTGTTTTGCCACTGACCTCAAATAAAGGTGGAACTTGCCTGTTCTGGGGAGTAGGAGGAGGTATCATCTAACAGACAGAATTCAGCATTTTTAGCTTTCTTTCCAGAGAATTTTTCTTAAACTGGAGGCAGCTACAAGCATGTCTATATTGCTACCTGAACATGAACCAAACCTATAAGCAACAAAGGAATCAGGTAAGACTTTCGAGAGGATCAAATTAAGTTATTATTTGTAAATTGCTTACAACAGTAACTGGCACTTAGCAAGCACAAGATGCATATGTAATTACTAGAGGCCTGGTGCACGAATTCATGCACAATCCGGATTGTGAGAGGGTGCAGGCTAGGCTGAGGGACACCAACGGTGCATGATCGGAGCTAGGAGAGACCGAGGGAAGGTTCCAGGGCATGTCAGCCCCTCTCGCTCAGTCCCAATCAGACAGACCCCAGCAGCAAGCTAATCTACTGGTCAGAGCATCTGCCCCCTGGTGGTCAGTGCACATTATAGCAAGCAGTTGAGTGGCCTTAGCATATCATTACCATATTACGCTTTGATTGGTGGGACAACTGACCAGTAAACCGGACACTTAGCATATGATGCTTTTATTATATAGGATTTGTCAAATAACATAAAATAAGGAAATATTTACCAATTACTCTTAAAGAAAATCCTAGCCCAGTCAGCATGGCTCAGTGGTTGAGCACTGACCTAGGATTCCCCGTCAGGGAACATGCCTGGGTAGCGGGCTGGATCCCGAGTGTGAGGCATGTAAGGAGGCAGCCAATCAATGGTTCATGTTTCTGCCTCTCTCTCCTCCCATCCTGTCCAAAATCAATAAAATATATATTTTTAAAAAGAAAATCCTAGTCTTGCCTACACAAACAACTTATTTTTTTTCAGGTAATTGTGTACTAGTTCGTATACACAAGTTGTGACTTCCTATTCCTCAAGTCACATGATGAGAACAAATGTTTTGAGATGCCAAAGAGCACTGGCACGCCACAAAGAGCACCAGCCCAGAGAACCTGCTGATGCTCACCTCAATGTTAACATTCAGATTCGTGGGAAAGGAGGATGGAGATTTCATAAATATCAACTAAATTGAAAACATCGACTATGATAGTTTCCAAATCTAGTTTGAAATCTCCATTATACTATCTCTAGAAACAATATCTGAGCCTTCTTAACAAGGCAATCAAACATCCCCTTCCAAGAAACAAAACAAAACAAAAAATTCCCTGCCAAGAAACTATCACTTGCTTCATTGTCCTTGGCTCTTCCCATTACCTCAAAGAAAGGAAAACAGGAGGAAGAAGGAGGAAGAGGTGTGTGTTCTCCTAGAGGGGAAAGGTCTAGCCTGAATTTCGAGTGCCCGTTGCCCCTGTTCAACCTTGTTAACCCACTCAGCTACAGAAGCAACACGAGATTGGGGAGTGCCCCCATTTAGCTGTTAGAGTTTGCAAAGGGCCCTGAAGACAGGGAGCTCAAAGATATAAATGCCTAAGATTCTGCATCTTACCCAGTGTTCTTACCCCTGATCGAAGAGTATGAACAAGCAGAGTAGAGACAGACTCAAAGATACAGAGAACATTTTGACAGTTGCCAGGTGGGAGGGGGTTGGGGAGACGGGAGAAAAAGGTGCAGGGAAGAAGAAAAAACCAACGAACAAGGAAAACACCTCACAGACACAGACAACAGTATGGTGAATACAAGAGGGAAAGGGGGGATAAATGCTGACAGAAAGAGTCTTCACTCAGGGTGGTGAACACACAATACATATATAGATGATGCATTATAGAATTGTACATCTGAAACCTATATGATTTTATTAACCAATGTCATCCCAGTAAATTCAATAAAAAGTTTTTTGAAAAAAAAAATTCTTTTAAAGAATAGTCACATGGATATAAAGTACAGCATAGGAAATATAACCAATAATATCATAACTATGCATGGTGTCAAATAGGTACTAGATTTATCAGGGTATATAAATTATATGTTATATAAATGTTTAATCACTAGGTGTACACCTGAAATAATATATGTCAACAATAATTGAAAAATAAAAAATTATTTTTAGAAGAATGACCAGCCGCCCAGCTGGCATGGCTCAGTGGTTAAGTGTTGGCCTATGAACTAGGAGGTCACAGTCCAATTCCTGGTCAGGACACATGTCTGGATTGTAGGTTCAATCCCCAGTGGGGAGTGTGCAGGAGGCAGCCGATAAATGATTCTGTTTCATCATTGATGTTTCTAACTCTCTCTCCCTCTCCCTTCCTCTCTGAAATCAATAAAAATATATAAAAATAAATTAAAAATAAATAAATGACCAGCCACTTAGCAAAATAATCACTTCTCAACCATTCAGGACCAATTCATCCACCTGGGGACCACCCTGAGCTTCTGGTCCTCCCTCAACTGCAGGAAATAGAGATGAGGACCAAATCTGCCACACACGGTTGGCCACTACCAGATTTGATTCAAATTTCAGGGATAAAAGAAATGGCGCCTAACGGTGACAGTGATATTTTTAGATCATCCTTGGCAAACAGAAATCACTGAGGTAAAACTTGATTTTGATAAACCGTCACTGAAGTCATAGAAGACAGCTTTGCCTACCAGCCTGGCTTCTGCAGAAGGCTTTATGTCCAGAGGACTCTTAGGACTCTGGGAAGCCAGACATTTCTCCAACCCGCTAGAGAAGCAGTGAAATTACACAGCCTGCCTCTGAATTATTGATGTCATAATTTATTGAAAGATCTCCATTAGGTCATAGGTCACACCCCAGATGCAATGCCGTGGACCTACCCAAGGGTTCGTGACCAGAGATAAAAGCAATATTGAGCCAATTTGTCATGAGCATGTGCTGTGTGCAAGGCCCCTGGCCCTAGGGCTCTGGCCAGCACTCACAGCCTCCAGCACATCATCTGATTGTCTCAGTTTCTCGTCTCATAAACAGGGCAGGCATTCTTTACTCCGTGTTACTGGCATGAAACGAGAGCCGGCGAATTTAAGTGACTTTCCCATTGTCCCATAGCTAGTTTGTAGAGGGACCAGGACTAGGGGCAGATATTTGATTAAATTATTTCATTAAATTATCAGGTGCCCTATACCTTATGTTTATATTCACAGATATTCTTCTAGATGCTGAGGCGAGAGCAATAAACCAAACAGAGAAAAATTCTTACCTTCATGTAGCTTACATCCTAGTGTGAGAGAGAAATTAGACATATAAACAGATATGGTAAGAGTCAATGAGTGCTTTAGAAAGAAATAAAACAGTATAGTGTTAGAAAGTGGCGGGGGAGGGGAGTTAGAGGGGGGAGGCTGCCATTTGGAGTGTGCTAACTTCACCGGGCCAAGGAAGGCCTGTCTATACGGTGGATCTGAGCAGAGACCAGAAGGAAGAGGGTGAGGTGTGCCACCTGAAGGAAGTAACTGTGTTAGGGCAATAGATATAGAGCAGGAAGTGGGAGCAGGCTGAGAGCGCTGGGAACAGCAGAAGGCCAGGGGGGAGGAGCCAAGGGAGCGAGGGGACAAGTGACGGGAGGTTTACCTCGAGAGAGGCAGCCAGAAGCCAGATCTCACGAGGCCTTGCAGACGGTGGTTAAGGACCTCAGATTTTATTCCAGAGATGGGGAGTCGGTGGGGGGGGGGGGGGGGGGGGGGGGGGGGGGGAGGGTTCTGGAGGGCTCTGACCCTAAAAGGATCACTCTGGAAGGATGGTCTAGTGGCTGGCGAGAGAAGTGGGGCGGGCCATTAAGAGCTTCCTGTAACAGTCCAGGCAGAGATTCACGTCGACAGATCATGAATAACATGGCACGGACAGGTCACATAGAAGGCTGTCCCTGCTGGTTTTTCCAGCACAACTGAGAAAGACACCCCCTTCTCCCCCAAGTCTGGTAACTTGTTCCTCTACCCACTGACTGAGGGGCAGCGTGGCCAACCTGGGACGTCGGCACCAGGTGCTTTTACTGTGTAAAGGGCTGACTTGGGTCACCTGTTCCCTGGTGAGAACATAGGCCAGGATATTGTGTAGGTTCCCGGAGCACATCCATCTCCTACGGATGACGGCAGCACTTTGGGGCCAGGAAGTGGAAAGAGATGAGCAGCTGCCCTGGGGCACTGCAAGTAGCAGGCTGGATCTGGCTTTCGAGTCACTGGTGATTAGTAACCAACAAGAACCCTTGAAATCACTCGGACAACATCGGTCAGAGCACAGCCGGCACAGGCCCTCCAAAGACGGAGGGACAGGTCATGACGCCTAGAAAAAGATAACGTGCCCAGCTGGCATGGCTCCGTGGGTTGGGCGCTGACCCATGAACCAAGAGGTCACCGGTTTGATTCCTGGTCAGGGCACATCCCCAGGCTGCAGGAGCGTGCAGCAGCCGACAGATCTCATCGGTGTTTCTAACTCTCTATCCCTCTCCTCTCTTCTCTCTAAAATTAATAAAAACATGTGTTCTGTTTTTTTTTTTAAAGAAAAGGAAAAGTCTCTTAAAATAATAAAACATTAAGACAAAGTTAGCATTCATCAGAATTCTTAATGACTGTGTTAATTCCTTTTCCTTTCTATAGAGTGAGGTACTGGAAACCTACCTAGAGGTTAACAAAGTAATTGGAGAGCTTCCATAGCCTTTTCAGGGGGCAGGCCTCGGCCCGCTGGTGGTCTCTCCAAGCTGCATTTCCATAACCACTCTTCTCCTTTCCTCTCAAACTACTGATGTGATCAGTCATCCTATCACCAAGGCCTACAGTCTCTCCACAGTGCTCTCCACCAAGAAGAGCACACCAGCCCTCAGCCAGCAGACCAACTTGATTTGGTTTTTGATCTTCTGCACTGTGTCCTCTGAAACTGTTTCTAAGGCACCTGGAGATTAGTCCTGGGACAGAGGGCTAGCATAATGGAAAATAAAAGATTCTGTTAACTCTATGACGCTCGTGGCTGATGAAAGCTATTGCTGGCACAGTTCAAGGTTTAAAAAAAAAATAGATAAAAGGAGAGGGGAAGGGGAAACTCCTCACTGAATCGCAAATTAACATTTCTGTAAAGACTCCCTGACTCAGCAGAGCCGCCTTTGGTATCCTGGCACTTTCGGATCAAATGAGTGTGCTATGACTGCCACAGACGCTCAGCGTCCATTCTCCCAGCCTCACATCCATCTACTTCAATTGCTCCCATTCTGAGTAGCTGCTTTGAAACCAACCACCTAAAACCTTTAAAAAAAAAATCTGAGATGTGGAAGACACTGAAAGGTGAAGTCCAGGGGCACCAGAGGCAGGCAGCCAGGCGATTCGGACGACGACCACTTAGCACCCTTACCCTCTGGCTTTTGAACAACAGGGACACTGGCTTCAGGAATGCACAAGGCATCTGCAGAATTCTGAGGCTTGAGATCCAGAGATTCTCTCCCTTCTGCTCTGCTTCCTGCCAAATGAATATATGACGAATCAAAGGTGGGACTGAAATACTGCTCTGTGTTCCATCGCAAAACATAATGAACAGCTGTCGCTTCATTTGAACCTACGAGTCTCCCGTGCCTTACCCGTGTTTATAGCATGTCTCCACTACCTCCCCAATAAACCACTCCGAGGATGAAAGGGCCTTTCCCTCCTTCCTTTATTCCAATCAGGCAACCCAGCAGGCTCTCATCTCAAACATGGTCCAGAATAAAATGTTCTTTTTTGTTGTTGGTAATCCTTACCCGAGGATGTTTGCCCAGTGTTTTTAAAGAGTATAAAGGAGAGGAGTGATACACAGAGAGAGAGAAACATCGATGTGAGAGAGACACCGGTTGGTTGCCTCCCACATGAGCCCCGGCCAGGGCCAGGGATCAAGCCCGCATCCAAGTACATGCCATTGTTTACCAGAATCTAACCCAGGACCCTTCAGTCTGAGGGCGGATGCTCTATTCACTGAGCCAAACTGCCTTGGACATTAATATGTTCTCAAGCAGCCCTAACTGGTTTGGCTCAGTGGATAGAGGGTCGGCCTGTGGACTGAAGGGTCCCGGGTTCGATTCTGGTCAAGGGCATGTACCTTGGTTGCAGGCACATTCCCGGGGGGGGGAGGTGCAGGAGGCAGCTGATCGATGTTTCTCTCTCGTCGATGTTTCTAACTCTCTATCCCTCTCCCTTCCTCTCTGTAAAAAATCAATCTAAACTAATAAAAGCGAAATATTAAAATTAACCGTTTCTCCGAGACAGGGTAAGCCACGCCCACCAGCCAATCAGAGCGGCTGTATGCAAATTAGCCCAGCCAACATGGCGGCCGCCACTCACAGACCTGAGGAAACGTTTAGGCAGCGTCCGTTGCAGCAGGAGCGAGAGGGAAACTGTTTTCAGCCCTTGGCAGGCAGGCTCCGAAACATGTTTCAATAATGTATCAATCGTAGAATCCTCGGGAGCTGAAGGGAACAGCAGACCTAGCCTGAGTCTAAAACTATAACATTGTTGCAGTATAGACTCTGCGAGGTGAGGCAGAGAGAGGCTTTGTTACATGTGTAGGCCGGCTTAAAGGAACAGTGTATCAATTATAGGAGA
>PVJC01005350.1:0-59414 GCA_004026665.1 Murina feae
ATATATATATATACTTAAATAAATACATATAACTTCATAACAATATAGCTAATTATATTAATCAGTTATCTTATAATTTTGATTATTATAATTTGATTGTTATAAGTGGGGTGCAGTGCATGAAATTTTTGATTTGTGCATGGGGTGGGGGGCTTCCCTCAGCCCAGCCTGTACCCTCTCCAATCAGGGACCCCTAAACCAGCAGTCAGACATCTCCCTCACAATCTGGGACCACTGGCTCCTAACTGCTCACTGCCTGCCTGCCTGATGGCCCCTACTGCCTCTGCCTGCCTAATAATCCCTAACTTCCCTCCCCTGATGGTCTGCTTGCCCCCAGCTTCCCTCCCCTGCCTACCTGATCTCACCCCCAACAGCCCTCCCCTTCCAGCCTGATCTCACCCCTAACTGCCTCTGCCTGCAATCCTCACCTTGCCCCTAACTGCCCTCCCTTTCTGGCCTGATCTCACCCCAAACGACCCTCCCCTGCTGGCTTGATCTCACCCCTTACTGCTCTCCCCTGCTGGCCTGATTGCTCCTAACTGCCCTCCCCTGCCAGCCTGATCTTGCCCCCAACTGCCTTCCCCTATTGGCCTGATTGCCCTCAACGCCCCTCCTTGCCAGCCTGATCACCCCTGTCTTCCCCTGCCAGTCTGATTGCCCCTAACTGCCTCTGCCTCTGCCCCCACCACCATGGCTTTGTCCAGAAGGAAGTCTGAAGTCTGGAAGATGGTTGGTTGACCCAGTCTAATTAGCATATTACCCTTTTTTTTAGTATAGAATGATTATATAGGATAAGATTGCTTCAATTGGCGGGGGGGAGCCTTTTTCAGCAGGTGGAGATGGTCTTGACAGACAAAAACACATAATCCTTATATCTGGACTGATAGCCAGCCATATGCACTATACTGCCAAACTAGTCATTAAAAATTTGAATTGCTTTCTTACACCAAACAGCTGTTGCCCTTAAAACTCCTCCTCAACCCCCACCTTAGGTTCTGTCTTTTCAATTCACCCAGATTAGGTTCTGATTGGTCGGTTTCTATTTCAATTAGCATCTCCAGGTTTATCTCTGGGCCTGATCAGAGAGGTGGGGCTGATCAGTAGCCCCAGTGGCTACTGGCAAGGTTCAGAGAGAAAGACAGGCAAGGGCTGAACAATAGCTGCCATGGAGGCTATGGATCAGACCCTACTTCTCTCCCTGTGCCTTTTTCTGGGTCTGTTCCGCAGCCTCCTTGGCAGTCAGTTCTGGGTTGCTTTGGCTGACTTCCAGTGTTTGGTTGTCTGTTCAGTCATTTTGGACATTATAGACCCCAGCTTTTTATATATATACTAAAGACCTGCTGCACGAAGATTCATGCAGGAATGGGCCTTCCTTCCCCTGACTGCTGGCACCACCTTGGCTTCGACCAGAGTAGCTGGGGCGGTGCAGAATGCTTGCGTTTTTGTCATGGTGACAATGCAAACATCTGCCTTGCCCCCAGCCGCTGGGCGCCTGCCTATGCAAATTAGCCCGTCATCTTTATTGGGTTAATTTGAATACTCACTCCTGATTGGCTAGTGGGCGTTGTGAAGGTATGGTCAACTTGCATCTTTCTCTTTTATTAGTGTAGATAGATTATTTCTATGTATCTATAATCTATGTATCTTCGCATGCACCTATTTTTTTATCTATCATCTATCTATCTATCTATCTATCTATCTATCTATCTATCTAATGATTTACATTTTGTCACTCCCTCATTCAGCCTTCACATTTTCAGGACTCTCTAAAGCAGTGGTTCTCAACCTTCTGGCTTTTTAAATACAATTCCTCATGTTGTGACCCAACCATAAAATGATTTTCATTGCTACTTCATAATTGTAATGTCGCTACTGTTCAGAATAGTAATGTTAATATCTGACATGCAGGATGGTGTTAAGTGACCTCTGTGAAAGGATCATTTGAGTGCCAAAGGGGTCGCGACCCACATATTGAGAACCGCTGCTCTAAAGGCTGTTTTGAATAGGCTCAAAAACTATTCTCAGTAATGATGAGATAACTCTGATTTTATTTCTATCCTCTTCCTCATCCTCCTTTGCACTGACACAAACAAGTGTCATCATGATCCCCAAGCACCGATAACTCCATAGTTGTCTGCACTGGCTTCTACTTGCTCACTGGTGCAATTTAACTGTCCACTATATTTCCTACATACCACTAAAATCTTCAAGCAGCCTCTGTGGTCTCCTACCTTCAGAGTTTCCAGGATAAATCTAACAAGTGGAAGAGAATGCCTTTTCTTCCTTTCATATTACTGCAAAAAAATGGGCACATAAGATAACTCTACTGGCAGTTATGACATGTGTCTCCAGCGTAGTTTCTGGGGCTCTGAATTGGGAGAAGTTCGGAGTTATGAAAAATCAGTGACTTTATCCTGTAAATGGAGAGCATCATCCATGAACAGGTGAGGTGTGACTGGCTGCTGACTTGGGAAAAGTTGGAGACGCAATGATGATTGGTCAAGTCAGAGGTTTGGGGAACGGAAACTGCAGTCAGAAAAGGTTGGGCTTAAGTAGCTAGGATTCACAAAAATTGCTTGTAAGAGGCAGTGTTGTGAAGTGTTAGGTTAAAACTCAAAAAGTGAGGCCCATTCAATTCTGCCAAAATTGTGCAACTCCCCAGGCTTTGGGAACCTGATCTGTGAGGAAGCCTCTACCATGAATGGAGGAGTTCATTTTCCTGTTAGACATTCTGTGCACACTCTGCTGCCCTGTCCACCTAATGCATTTGCCTTTTTTCTCATCTCCCTGTCCACCCAGTCTTATCTCTCCCGTACTTGTCAATACATTTTATAAGAAGATAACAAAGTCACTATTTAAATGGAAATACTGGATTTTTAATTAAAAGGCTCTTTAAATTTTAAAGTATTTTAGTGTGGAGCTGATATATTAGTTTAAGTACCTGGGGCCAGGAGGTGAATTTGAATAACTAGCACCATGTTTTCTTAAAAATCACGGGATCTTCCTTAGGAATAAAAATTGGATATTAGCCCAAACCGGTTTGGCTCAGTGGTTAGAGCGTCGGCCTGTGGACTGAAGGGTTCCAGGTTCAATTCTTGGTTGTGGGCACATCCCCAGTGGGGAGTGTGCTGGAGACAGCTGATCGATGTATCTCTCTCATCGATGTTTCTAACTCTCTATCCCTCTCCCTTCCTCTCTGTAAAAAATCAATAAAATATATTTTTAAAAAAACTCAGTAAGAAATAAAATATACGATGGATAGTACATTTTTTTTAAAAAATTGGATATTAAGTGAAGCTCATCTGAGTAATTTTCTTTTCTTTTTTAGACTGCGTTCTCTAGAAGTCCTAAATAATTTATGCAATAGATTTCTGTTGGGTCTGCATCCATTATTCCCAGATAGTTCTGGTTAATCTGCAAATAAAGCTTAAACCATAAGAGAGACATTTGTTACAATGATATTGTTATATGACTGTATTGCACCTTTAACGTACTAGTAGTTCACATGACCACAAGACTTACCAGCTATTTCAGATGTCATTGATTAACACACATTTCTCTATTTTTGAATGTTATTTACAAATTTACTTTTATAAGTAGCAAGTAGATATTTTGAGTTGCTTATTTGGTGTACTATCTCCAAAGTGAAGTGACTAGAATAAACTTTAAGAATAGTGTTACATTAAAGGATTGGGCACATTTAATTGAATTGGTTCACTGTGGCTGTATGGCAGTGAACTAGTCAACAGAGGTGTGGGAAGAGGTAGAAATAAGCAAAGGTTATGCAGGTATGTAGTAGCTTATAGAACTAGAAGTATAGTGGGAAGCAATTGGCAGGCTTTTACTATGGCGGTGGGTAACAATTTTATCTTTAAGATCATTCTCACCTCTGTATGATACATGGATTAGAGGAAGGTAAGGGAGGGGATCAAAAATAGGGAAACAGTTAGCAGACATTATGATTGCCCAAGCAGGTAGCTGGTGACAGTGAGTGGGAATAAAAACCAACAAAGTGCAGATATTAAAATGACATTTTGGAGGTAGAATTTTTGGGTCTGGTGATGGTGAGTGTTAAAGTTCTCGTTCAGACCTGGGGATTAAGTGAATAGACTGTAGAAAAAGTCAACACAGAAATTTGATAAATAGGTGTTATCTCATTTAAATTTAAAAATACTTAAGATGCACCTGTGCATTCATTTCTTTCTTAGATTATGCTTAATTCATTGTGCATTTATTCAAAAACATTTCTTAGCAGAGCATGTATGCCATGCATTTTACTAAGCATTGGAGATATTAAAATGAATAAGATATGGTCGTTGCTTCAGAAGCTATAATGATTCTGCAAGAGATTGACAAATAATTATATGCAAGCAGATTTTGCTCATGAATATTTATAAAACAATCCAAACAAATTATAAGCAAAACAAATCCACTGATGTACAAAAACAATAGCACATTATGACCTACTCAGGTTTGTCCTAGTAACTCAAAGGTCAGTTAACATTAGAAAATATGTACTGTATTAACGTAGAAAGCATGTAAATCTTTTCAATGGGAACTTAAAAAAGATTTTTGATAAACTGAATTCTTTTAATGATTGAAATAAAACAATAATATTACTTCACTTGCTAAGAATTATCTATTAAAACTTAAAACATATATCATTTTTAATGGGGAAATTTTAGAAACATTTTCTATAGAATTAGAAAAGAAGAAAAGTGTGTCTATTTTCCCACTATTTTTTTTTTTAAGCATCACAATGGAGACTAACCATTACAGGAAGACAAGAAAAAACTAAATTCCATAATAAAAAGAAAAAAAGAAAAATAGAATTCAATGCTATTTCTGAGCTAATATAAAAACACCAAAATCCTAGGAGCTTAACACAAAATATGTTTTCATCTCAATTAAGAGTATTAGATTCAGTATGTCAAGAGCTGTGGAAGATCTGATATTTTGCTCTACTTGCAGGTTATAAATAGCCTAATGCCTCAGAGATAACTGAGGTTCCATAGCCCAGTTCCCACATGACAACTCAAAGAGGGCGAGTTTATATCTAACACTCAGTGAACTGCATTGTAGGAAAAGAACCTGGGCTTGGAGAACCCAGATATTTTATACTAAAGAGTGAATATGTCTGCCTTTTGCAACAGTGAGGCTGTCTCTGTTTTCTAACAGTGTTTGCTATGCAAACATCCTTGAGAGATAATCCAAAGGTAGTCAATGCCTCTGCTTGTAAAATGTGCAGAAATATGAGACCAACGGAGAAATATTTTCCAACACAGTAAAAATGTTCTCCTCATCCTATCCATAAGGATTCAGGCTTTCTTCCTGTAAGATTTAATCCAAATGAAAACCAATAAGTTGACCAAGACAAGCAGGGTAAAAACGAAAGATCATGTTTATTGAAAGCTCTCGGGTGAGGTCCCATGGGCCGGGGGAACAGGCCGTGGCAGTCACAGTCACACATGCCTGGCAAAGCTTCTTTATGCTACTGTTGTACCAATCAGGTTTGTCCACGGTAGATTGTGTGTGTGTGGGGGGTGGGGGGGGGGCGGAGAGTGATTTATGTTTAAGCGGGAAGTTTGTACAACTGCACTTTGGCCATTCTGAAAAATCTCAGATGGCCATTTATTGTTAAGGAGGGTGTTATCACAGCAGCAATTTGGTCGTTCTGGTAGGTCCCCGTGGTGCCATTGAAAGGCAGGATGTATTATGGCAGCTGCAGTTTGGCCCTGGGTTGTTTATCCAACTCCGCAGGTGGGGTCCTGAAGGTCCCTGTCTGACCAGCCCCTAGACCTTATACTTCCATCTTCCACAAATGAACTTCTCACCATGTCAGGGAAAGAGAAAATGTGGAGAAATCATACCCATTCCTAATGTTTCATTCTAGATGTATCAACCAATGCTTTCTCTCTTACCCACTGTGTAGACCCAAAATGAAGTACTAGTATATGGATTATATATTTGCCAAACATACTATATTTTCTCTTATTTCAAATCAATGTCCACCAAACTTTTTAATGATCCTAATTAGTTGGTTTTAAATAAAAATATAAAAAGTAAAGGTCTAAGAAGAACCAAAATAATTCAGAAGAAGAGTAAGATGAGAGACTTGCCATGTTTTATCAGATATCAGCAGATGTTAGTACCTAATAAAACCCAAAAGAAAACATATTAACTATTAGCACAAATTGGGAAAAACGGAGACCCCCCAAAACACCCATGCATACATAGAAACTTGATATATGAGGTGACAGGAAAGGAAGGCCTGTTTTTATTAAATTGTGCTAAGAAAACAGCCAAACTTACAAAAAAAATTAAATTTGCTTCATAATTAAAAATGCAGTGTTTAGATTTATTATAGGCTTAGAGGTAAAGGAAAATAAAAACAAAGAGAAGAAAATAATGGAGAATAATTTTATGACCTTAAGGTAGGTAAGAGGTAAGAATTTATTAATTACAAAAGGTGCTGACTATAAAAAGAAAAGGTGGTTAAATTAGAACACATTAAAAATTAAAAATGCTGTTCTCTACAGGGCACAACAAAGACACACACAAAAATCCACATAATTTACAAAGTAGAAAAAATCTACAATGCACAAAATTGATGAATGTTTGTTATCAGAATATATAAATAACTCCTAAATGGGAAAAACTTATACAAACCTTAGAAAAATCAGCAAAATACATGAAAAGGCATGTCACAGAAGACTTAATTGCCTAGTGAATATATAAGATATTAATAGTTTAATAATAAGATGAATGCAAATTAATACAACAGGTTCTATTCTCATGGTCCAGATTGGGAAAAAAATTTAAACATCTGAAAATAGAAAGTGTAGATAATGATATAAAGTAACGAAGCAGGAATTTTAGGGGAACATAGGCAGGCTTAGGGATTTTTTTAGAATTGGGGTCCATGGAAAGAGCTGGGCTGCAGACTGAGAGAAGGTACATTTCCATAAAACAAGGAAGCCAGGTGCAGTCACATCTCATAAGACAAGGGAACTGGAAGTAGCCAGAAAACGTCTATATTTACAAAATAAAGAGAAGGAAGCCCTTCATTCAGATGGAAAAGAAGAAAGCCCAGAGGAACAGAAGGACTATGAGGCAGGAGGGCCTTAGGAATCACTATAGTAGCCAATTGGAAGGGGAATATTGACCAATCAGAGGGGATATCAGGACACAGGATCTACAGCCTTTATAAGACACAGGGAAAAGGAACTCAATGGGACCTTTTCTCCTCCCCACGTGGGAGTCCTTTCTGTGGGACTCTTTCTCTCTCCCCATGTGGGAGTCTGTACTTGTTCTTCAATAAATTTCCACCTTTGCTATACCACTTTCTGTCCATGGATTCATTCTTTGATTCCTGCAGACAGAGAATCCAGGTTCCAGCTCAAAAATTTGTTATCAGTAAAGAGAACTCATCTGGTGTATGTGTGAAATAAATTAGGCCAATAATAATCTAAAAACAATAGCATTACCTAATTTTAAACATGGACATGTTACAGAAAATAGAAGAACCAAGCAGTGCTTAGAGAGATGGAGTCACATTTATTATTATTATTATTATTATTATTATTATTATTATTATTACTAGGGGCCTGGTGCATGAAATTTGTGCATGGGGGGCAGGGTGGGGGGGTGGTCCCTCAGCCTGACCTGCACCCTCTCCAATATGGAGTTCTTGGGGACTCTCACAATCCAGGACCTCTGGTTCTTAACTGCTAACCTGCCTGCCTGCCCTAACCCCTCTACTGGCCGGCCTGGTCACCCCTATTAACTTTCTTTTTTAATCTTATCTCCTTCATGCACAATTGTATTTGACTTCCTTATTGGCTTCTTCCTCTCACACAATTTTTTCTCCTTTATGTAACACTTTTCCTACTGACTCATCATTTATAAACTTTTCTTTCCTCCTTATTTCCTACTTCTGTTCCATTATCATTCTTCCCATTTTTCTAGTACCCTCCTTCCCTTCCCACATTCCTTCTTTCCTTTATCTTTACCCCTGTCCACCCTCCACTTTTCCTTCCTTCCCACCTTAATTTTTTTCTTCATTGCCTCCCTCTGACCTGCTTTGCTCCCTCCCCCATTCCTTCCTTCTTCCCATTCTCCTTTTAAGCTCTACTAGCTCCCCCTTTATAACTTTTCTTCCTCCCTCTTTTTCTCTTATCCTATCTTTGCCATACATTCTTCTCTACTTACTGCCACTGTTTTAATACCTATCTATCTACCTGCCTAATTATCCACTATCATTTATCTTTTTTCTTTTCTGACTTCTACTTTTAATATCTGTCCTCAGTACACAGGTATACTTGATTTTCATTATAGGCCCTACAGTTCACTCATACATCCTCTTTTTTTTAACTCTGCTGTCCACTGACTCTTTTATAAAGTTCTTCCCTCCATCCTGTTCCACCCCTCCCCCACCTGGTTACTTCCCCCCAAACTCTCCCTGGCTGCTGCTCCCTCCGCCCTCCCCTTGCCCCTGGCTCCCCTGGGTTCACCCAGCTCTGAAGGGAGACAGGGCCTATCACAGGAGGCCCTGCCCCTATGGCAGAGAAAATAGAGCCAGCGAGAGAGTGGGCCCAGGAAGCAGTGTGTGCGTGAGAAAGGGAGCAGCCCTCCTTCCCTCATTAAAGCTTCCATGGGGAGGAAGCATTAACGCCCAGCTAAGGGCTCAGCCCCAGCCAGGTGGCAGCTGCCCATGCAACCCCGGCACTGCAGCTGCAAAGCAGGAGCACCTCCACCTCTGGACCATCCATCTCTCCATTCGGGGACCCACCAATGGCACAGCTTCTGTCTCCCCTGGACCGCAGTGTGGGCTTGCTTCTCCTTCCCTTAGCTTCTACCTGGAATCAGCCTGGAATCCATCCTGGGGCACCCTGGGGCTTAAGCCTCCATGTGTGTGCCCCGGCCATCAATCACTTTCCAGGCCACAGCCTCGGCACAGCTCGCTCCTCCCACCCCACGCTGCGGTCTGGATCTGGGGGGGGGGCAGATGAGAAACCCTTCCTGTCTGCCCCCCTCCTTCCAGACCACTGCCACTGGCTGGCTCGCTCCTCCTGCCTAGTGGCTGTGGCCTGGATCCCGGGGCAGAGGTCTTCCATCTGCCCTGCTGGATGCTGAGGCTGTGGCCTCCACCATCTTGCCTGGGCTAATTTGCATACAGACACTCTGAGTGACTGGTGGGCGTGGCTTAGGCATCCTGAAGAAATGGTTGATTTTAATATTACACTTTTATTAGTTTAGATTATTATTATTATTATGTGCAGGCCCAGAGAAAAATGTCTCTAGAATTCTGGGTGAAGTCACACAGGAAGTTGCCTGTATTTGTACCTTTTTACCCTCCTTGTCTCCCAAATATGGGGTTCTGTTCCAGTCCCCTTTGCAAGTTCTTAGCAAGTGCTGGGTCTTTGAGACCTGACTGAAGGCGTGGCCTGGTGCCAGCACTGATAACTTCATCTGGGGGAGGTTTATGGCCTCTGTGAAATGGACTAGTCTTATTTTCCTTATTATTTAAGCCAGCAAGCATTACAGAAGCCAAAATAACAGGGTTAAAATTTCAAACAGCAGTTTTTATATAAGATGGATACTTCAAATTCACACTATGACACAGCAACTTCTTTCCATAAACTCTGCATATGAGAATATCCTGCATACAAAATATTCCATACTAAGATATGTGTAGAAGAATTATTGTGGTGCCTATTTGTATTATTAAAAAACTAGGGGGTGTGAGTAAAAGCTTCATTCACAGGAAGCTAGATTAAAAAAAATCTATCAACACCATGAAAAAGTATACAGCATAGAAAATAAATTACATACAGCTCCATACAAAAGTATGGAGGGATATTGGAAACATATTTAATGAAATACTTTAAAATATATGTGATTAATCCAGAACCTTAAAAATGACTGAAAATAATAAAAAGTTAAACAAGAATTTAGGGTGATTATCTCTTGGGGCCAGGAGTGTATAAAATAAGGGAGGAGCATTAGGTAGTTTTAACAGTCTGATAAATATACTATAATATAATACATTCTGGATAACTTTGGATAACTCTGATTAATGAAATTATTAAAGTCATCTGTTTGATACTATTGGAAGACTTATAAGTAGTGCAGAATTACTGGGTCAGATCTGGGTAATAGGAAGAGAATCAGAAAGTTTACCCCAGATATGGAGTTTCTTAATGTTGCTGGAATAGGTAGTTTAGAGGGCAAGAGGCTGAGAAGATCTTTTGAAGATTTTAAAAAACTGAAGTGAGAGAAATGGATGTTCAGGGCCTATCAAATGCATAGATAACCCCTGGTGTGCCCTCCTTGCTTTAGGCTGGGAACTTAAAGAGCTGCAATCTAAAAACAAGTGTTAACCAGAATAGGTTTTCCGCAGCTTGCAGCTCATATTTGAACATGACAATCTATGAAATTAGATGATTCTAGATTACAGTGACAATAAGAACCTGGAAGAAGCTCACCAAAATCCTTCATAGAAGAGAAAAATACTACCCTAGTTCTCAAAATTACTTCTACAATTATTTTACAATAAATGTTGAACTCACACAAGTTACCAGACCAACAAAGATAACAGATAACAGAGAGAAGGAACAGAAAGTGAAAGAAGAAAGAAAGGAAGTGAGGAGGAAGCTGGTCTTGCAAGGAATGTCAGGCCATAAAACCAAACAAAGCGCTGCCCTGAGGGCGGGGGGGGGGGGTGTTGTGTTGGCACCAGCCAGCAGCGCAGAATCATCCTGGGTTGCGACCTTGTACCTCGGGGCATTCCTGCAGACCCACAAAGGTGCTGAACCCCAGAAGCTTATAAAACGCAAAGCCTCTGTGTATTGAGGACTCTGATTTGAAAAATTCTTCCCAGGGTCCTTTGGTTAAACAATGTTTAATAAAAGGACTCCTTCCCTTTCTTCATGAAGTGCTTGGTATTTCTTTGTGTTATGCCCAGATGTCGAAATCCCCAAAGAGCACCAGGGAGCCGAGTCTAATGCAAAAGCAAAGAGCCTTTATTCGAGCTAGCTCGAGCTCAGTCTCCCGCACTCACTGACACAGCAGCAGGACAGAGAGAGACAGCGAGTTTCAGGAAGACAAAGGTTTTATAAGGGGTCTGGATGTAGTGGGTGGGGTAATGTGTGCAGTCCCTGTTGATTGGTTGAGGGAAGGGCCAGGGTTTGGTTGCACAGGGGGCAGGATGCAATTAGCCTAATTTGGACTTGAGTCATTTCCTCTGCATCCCTATTGGCCTGTTTGAAAAGGTGGGGGGGGGGGGTGAGCAACTATTACAACTGTTACATTCTTGTGGTTTTCTTGGAAAAGGGGTAGGTAGGTAACATAGTTACACAAGATGGAGGATACAGAACAAAGGAGCAATTTATACAGAACAAAAGGAACAGTTTGGAATCAGTCTTGCACTGCCCTTTCACTTTGCTCTTCTGTAACTGAAGTAAGGGAGAAAGGGGAAAGAAAGAAAAGAAAGAAAGAAAGAAAGAAAGAAAGAAAGAAAGAAAGAAAGAAAGAAAGAAAGAAAGAAAGAAAGAAAGGAAGGAAGGAAGGAAGGAAGGAAGGAAGGAAGGAAGGAAGGAAGGAAGGAAGAGGAAAATAGATGTCAGAAAACAGTACAAATTAAATAAAAAACAATTGACAATTGAAACAGAATTATAAAGGGAAGATATATAACTACCATATCATGGACACTTAAAATAATGGTATTTACTATGTTCAAGAAAGTAAAAGACAAGCATGCTAATTTAAGCAAAAAAGTGGAAAATTTCAAAAATAAATAAGAATACTAGACTTGAAAAATTTGATAACAAAATCAAGAATCAAATTAGTTGATTAAACAGAAGCTTGAATAAATGGAGAGGAAATAAGTCAGAAAAATATACTAAAAGAAGCAGGGGGAAATGTAAAAATTTGAAGGGGAAAAATTAGGGGCATATTGGAAACAAGGAAAAGGTCTAATATATGTTATTCAGAGTACTAGAAAGAGAAAAAATAATTTAAAAAAGAGATGAAGGCAATAGAAACAATATGTGACAAAATAATATCTGACCACTTTCTTAAATCATTGCAAGACATTGTATCTCAGATTCAGAAACCTCTACAAGGTCCAACCAGTAAAATTATGAAAACTGAACCTGGGAGCACCACACTATATTAACTTTGTTTTGTGGCATATTAAGTCACCACAAAGCTAACAGGTTAAAATAGCATCCTTTGCTAACTAACAGTTCTGTAGGTCTGAAGTTCTATACTTTGCAGGGCATCAAAAACTGAAACTGAAACAGGAATTTTGGGGGGTGAAAAAGACAGGTTTTAGGAAATTTTAGAAATCTTGGAAATTAGCGGGACCATAGAGGAAGCACAGGGCTGCAGAGCTGCAACAGGTACGTTTCGATAGAATCAGGGAAACTGGAAAGCTGCAACAGGTACATTTCCACAGAATGAGGGAGCTGGGAACAGCAAAAGGTCTCTATTTACAAAATAAAGGGAAGGCATTCATTCATTCATTCATTCATTCATTCATTCATTCATTCAGACTAAGGAATCCCAAAGGGAATAGGGAAACAATAAGGAAGGAGGTGGGGGAGAACCTCACTTGTCCCATGGGGTTCACCTTTGTGCTCAGGAGTTACTACAATAACCAGTCTAAGGTATTAGTGACCAATCAGAGGTGATATCAAGGCACCAAGATCTTCAGCCTTTATAAACCTTAGGAAAAAAGGAACTCAGTGGGACCCTTCGCCCCTCCTCATGTGGGAGTCCGTTCTGTAAGACCCTTTGCCCCCTCCCCATGTGAGAGTCCATTCTGTGGGACTCTTTCCCTCTCCCCACATAAGTGTTTGTACTTGTTATTTAATGAATTTCCACCTTTGCTATACCACCTTCTGTCCATGGATTCATTCTTCGATTCTGGCAGGTAAAGAATCCGGATTCCAGTCCAAAGGAACACCGCATCTTCCAGTCTAAAATTTCCACATCAGAATGAAGGTGTCAGCTAGGCTGGATTTGTATTTGAGGGTTCTGGGAGAAGGATCATTCTTCTTTTTCTTGGTGATTATAGGACTGAGGTTTTTGTTTCCTTCCTGCTTCAAATTGGGGATGCTCTAGAGGCTACCTACGTTCTTGCTCCATGGTCCCCTCTATTTTCAAGCAAGCGATGGTGAGTCAAACCTGCAACTTCACAGCCCTCAGTTCCTGTTCTGCTCCAAGTGGGAGGTCATCTTCTGCCTTTATAGTTTTCATGTGGTTAGATCAGGCTCACTGGGATGAACTCTCAGCCTAGAGATTAACTCATAAGACCTTAATTATATTTGCAAAATCCCTCACAGCAGTGCCTGGGTAGTGCCTAACTCAATACCTGGAAGAGGATATGTGTACATCAGGAATCAGATTCATGTGGGTTCATTTTAGGATTCTGTTTGCCACACACTAAAACTGTTGAGAAAAAATTAAAAAGACAAAGGGAAACTATTTAAAAGCAGACAGAGGGGAAAAATAAAATTATCTTAAAAAACACACAACTCACCCCAGTATTCTATTCAATGTAAAAATAGCCTTTGGGAATTAATTGAAGTAAAGGTAATTTCAGACAAGTACAAATTGAGAATATTTATTAGCATCAGATACATAACACAAAACAAAACAACAACAAAAACACCAAATGGTTATCTTCAGATGGAAGGAACATAACCATAGATAAAAGTTCAGAAATTTGGAAAGGAATGAAATAAAACAGATAAAATTAACAAACTTTGAATAAATAATAAAAAAATATACTGAGTTTTAAGCATTCATACTCAAATGGAATTTTTGGACTGGAGGCCGGATTCTTCGTCCACTGGAATCAAAATATGAATCCACGGACAGAGAGTAGCATAGCAAAGGTGGAGATTTATTGAAGAACAATACAGACTCCCACATGGGGAGAGGGAAAGAGTCCCACAGAATGGACTCCCACGTGAGGAGAGGGAAAGGGTCCCACTGAGCTCCTCTTCCCTATGGCTTATAAAGTCTGCAAATACTGGTATCTTGATATCCCCTCTGATTGGTCACTATTCCCTTAGACTGGTTACTATAGTAACTCCTGGACTCCAAGGTCAAACCTCACATGGGACAAGTGAGGTTCCCCCCCCAACCTCCTTCCTTACTGTTTTCCTATTCCCTTTGGGCTTTCTTCTTCTCCTTCTGGATGAAGGGCTTCCTTCTCTTTGTTTTGTAAATAGAGACCTTTTGCTGTTCCCAGTTCCCTCATTCTATGGAAATGTACCTGTTGCAGCTTTTCAGCTCTCCCATTCTATGGAAATGTACCTTCTGCTGCTCTGCAGCCCTGTGCTTTCTCCATGGTCCCCTTAATTTCTAAAATTTGTTAAAACTTGTCTTTTTCACCCCAAAAAATTCCTGTTTCAATACAAATGTGGAAATAATGTCAAATAAATAAAAGGAGACAAATTGAATTACCATGTTTTACTGTTCTTGCATTAGATGGGAAGTGAGTAAAGTACTAATTAACATTCAATTTTGATAGTCAAGGATGCAGGTTATAATTGCAAGGGTAATCATTAAAAGTGTTGCAGAAAAACCAAAAAAACTAAGCGATGCTTTGAAGAGGTGGAGAAATCACAGTTTTAATAACACGCGCGGACTCAGGGATTGATCCAAATCCAAATCAGAGTGGGGGTAGCACGCAAGAACCTTGCTTTATAACTGCCCCTGGAGTTCATTGCTTTGCAAATATACTCCCTTCCCCCAAGGCCCTGAAGAGAGAATTATTTTCATCTACCCTTCCCTCAGGTTCAGGGCTCAAAACAAGGCCCCCTGCCTACCGCAGGACAGGGCTTTGTTTGGTTTAATGGCCTAATATTCCTTGCAGAACCAGCCTTCCTCCTCATTCCTCCCCCTTGTCCCACAAGCTTCTTTAGCCTTGTGGAGAAATATTAGTTCTATTATTTTTTTGTCTAATATAATCCCCCCCACGTGCATTTGATAATAGAGTCATAACATACTACAGGCTGATAACCACTAGGACAAAGAGTAGTTATGACTATTCCTGTCAAACAGATGTTTTTGCTGTGTGGGGCAGGGCTCCCTTCTCTGCCTGAACCGAGAACCTGAACCAGTTCCTTCCCTGGAGGCACTCTCTGTAGCAGGGGCCATTCGCACCTCTGCCAGGTCCTCTGGCCTTGACAGGTCTGAGTTCACATCCTGAGCAGGATCCCGGCCTCCGAAAGACCAGCCCCCAGCCTGGGGCTCTTCCCGGGCACCAAAAGGTACTCCTCTGGGCAGAGGACTGACAGGTTCAGGAGTGTGTGGCCCTGAAGGTCAGTCAGGGAGTGGGGGCCCAGGCACTGGTGTTGGTGCAGCTCCGCAGGTGCAGCCACAGGAACCCAGGGCTTCTGGGTGAGATGAGGGCTCTGGGTGCCAACAGGAAGCATTCGTCAGGCCTGGGGCTAGGCTGATGCAGAGCTGCTCCCTGGCTCTGAACTCGTGCAGAAGCACGCAGGTCAGGTCTATGCCTTCATTGTCACTGCTGAAGAAGGAAGCCTTGGCTTTTCCGTGCCGGCCAGGCGTGAGCTGGAGGGCAGGGTAGTCAGCGGCCAGAAGCTTCACCATGAACAGGCCCATCCCCAATGTCACAAAGAAGATGGGCAGCAGCAGATCACAGACTGAGCTGCGTGTGCGGCACAACCGCTGGGTCAGCAGGGCAGCCACCTGCATGAGGGTGCTGGCAAGGGCACCGTCATGGGAGTCAGAGTGGACGCCGGAGGCCTCAGGCTTTGTGCCTCCAACCCAGTCCCTGGGGCCACATCCGACTGCTCTCTGGGATCTCACAGAAGCATCAGAAACACCTCCTCCAAGGTGGTATCTGTGACCCTGCAACCCACCAGGCACAGGCAGTGCCGGTTCTGCTCCAGCACCTGGAAGAGCCCCTTGAAGCTGGCTCAATCAGCGTCCTTGGGGAGAACACAGCTCAGCGTGTGCCCGCTGTGGTCTTTGAGAAACGCTTGTGGGATGTGGGTCTGCATCAGGGCCATGGTGCGAGCTGCATCCTGCAGGCTGTCTAACTCCAGAGCGGAAAGCTGCTTCGTGTCAGGCAGAGGCCTTTGCCGAAGCCTCTGTCAGGCTGAAGAGGGCGTCACAGTAACGGAGCCGGCCCTGCTGCAGGACAGCCATGCAGCCCTCCGCCTTGTCCAGGTGGTGGGTTGTGAAGATGATTGTCCGACCTTCTTACTGGACGAGGACATCCCAGATGCTGCGCCGGGAGCAGGGGTCCACCCCACTAGTGGGCTCGTCCAGCACCACGGTCTTGAACGTGCCGAGGCAAGCGGCACCAAGTAACAGCCTCCTCCGCAGGCCTCCGGACAGGGCACAGGCTGGCTGGTGCTGATGCTGCATCAGCAACCTGCTGCTGGGCACCCAGGTCCGCTGCTACGACTTGATGGATGTGAAGAGCAGCAGGTGCTCCAGTACAGTGTGCTTGTCCAACAGGACATCCTGCTGAGGACATACTCCCAGCTCCTTTCTGACCACAGCCAAGTCAAGTCTGTCTGAAGGTTCCTGTCGTCCACGAGGATGGCCCAAGAGGTGGGCGCACGCAGCCCCATCACCAGTGACCTTCCACTCAGACTGGGCTGCCCTCACTTGGGGGTGGTGGACCCAGGCACTCAGTCCTGCAACCCCAAGAGCCGTGGGGGTGGCCAGGACAATGGCACGTGGTCCCCTCCAGGCAGGAGCCAGTCCCTGGGTGGCCCCTTGAACTCGTACCTGTCCATCTGCTCGTGGTCCAGGGCCATGTTGACCAGGATGTCCCCAGAGATGGGGTCGATGGCAAACACCCTGGTCACTGAGGGCTCCAGTGAGTAGGCTTCTTCTGGTTGCCCTCCGTGTCGCTGGCCGGCTTCAGCTGGAAGGGCACATTGTCGTTCTCGTCTTTGATGACGAGGACCATGGTGGCCTTGTCGGTCTTGGGGGCTGTCCGCAGTCGTGGGCCATGATGGTGAAGTGCAGCTGGCTCACTTCCTCACAGTCGATGCGGTGCAGGATGCTGAGCCAGCCCAATGTCGGGTCCAGGTGTAGCAGCCGCCGCACCGACTAGGTGGCGGCGCCAAACACATCTCGTTGACCCCCACGTAGGATGGGGGGGCCCAGGGTGCTGTTCTCCACCAGGACGGCCTCGTAATCGCTCTTCTCGAAGCAGGGGCTGCTGTTGTCAGGTCGTCACTGTCACGCACCCGCAGGGTCAGCTCCTATGAGTTGCGCTGCTCGTGGTCCAGCGCCCCCTTGACAATGAGCTGCGGCTGCTTCTCACCGCCTGGGGTGTCAGTCACCTATAGCTCGAACATGCCGCCCGTGTCATTCCCGCCGCCCTCGGGCTCCTGGAGCAGCTGGTAGCGCTCAATGCCATTGCAGCCGAAGTCACGGTCGGTGGTGGTGGGCAGCAGGTACAGCGTGCCCACCAGGAGGTTCTCCTCCACCTTAAGCGTGAGCACTGGCGATGTGAAGGTGGGCGTGGTCCTTAGTCATGTCTGGAGTCCATTCTTCCTCTCCTGGCACTGCCAAGGACAGGGCCATCAGGGAGGTCTCTCCACCAAGGAGAAGCTGTGCTGAGCCATCTGGCACCTCTCATGGCAAATCAGCGACTAGGCCTCTCCCAAGGCTGTGCACTAGAAGGGGACATACATCAGCCCCTTCCCCACCGGCAGCAACAGGCACCAAACTCCCTCAGCAGTTCCATTTCCAAGTGTCCTTGGTCTAGGGAAGGCAAAATTTCTGCTCGGTTTCCCTATTCTACTTATCCCAGCTTACTGTCCTATCATCAATTCAACTTTTAACATTTTTCTTTATACACCAAAACCACATTTTCATACTTTTCAGTCAGTTATAACTCTTAGGCTTAATTGTTCCTACAGTTGAGGTTTGTGCCACCCCTGACATGGACATGGCCACACGGGCCTACAAGACAGTATACAATCGTCTCTCAATAGACACAAAAATCTGATGGTATTCTTTGCCCAGTTGGGCACCTGTTCTTTTGACAACTGAATTCAAATCTGTAAGAAAATTAAGATTACCACATTTACACTGTGACCGCTTCTGACAGCTAAATCTTCTGCTACTACACATAACACATGGCTAGGCTATACAAACATCTTAGGGAGGTCACTAAAGTCTATTCTTGACCTTCCCACACAAGGCAAAATTGCCCTTTTCTCTCTGGAGCCATTGTCAGGGTTGTACATTGTGGCCAGTTCTTCTTTCTAGCCACAAACACAGTTTGTCCAATTTTATTGGCTGTGATCAATTAGTTGTAAGACACCACTGCACTCAGACCAGCCAAATTTAGTAATTTCCCATTTACTAGCTTAGCTTCTTATTTTTAACCTTAATCCCTACTGTTTTTACTTTTATTCTTTCTATCATATGTTCAGCAACTTGTATAGAATTCTTCACCCTTAGAAACCTTAATTTTTTGATAACCAAAAGTAAACAGCCAGAATTTCTTAGATTAGCAACACATTCATACCCAAACAGAAATTTACTAGCTAAACAATTTTAAGCAAGCAACAAAGATGCATATTTAAACAATAAAGACAGATAGCATTCCCCGTTAAAACCTTTGTGCACACTATATTTACATTACAGAATATCACCAACTAGCCTTAATTCAATACAGCAAGGAACAGGGTCCTTAATCTCCCTGCCCTGCAGAGCAGTGAGCCCCGCCCCTGAGTGGCAAATTAGGGGCGGCTCCCACCTTCCCAAGATGGCATCCTCCATGAAAGCCATGTGTAATGCCCTGGGTCATTCAGCTGCTGGAACAATCCACTTTACAGATGAGATAACTTGCTTATATTACATGACTTAACGAGACAAAACAAGACAATGTACATTAAATAATACATTTTTACAAAGGGAAAATCTAGATCAAAACTCTCATCTCTTCACACATTCTCAGTACTGAGAAGCCCCAGAAGACAGGGCCTAAGGAATTCAAATGCAAATTAACCACATTCCTGGCCTGAGCCCAGAAGCCGTTTCCTGGCAAAATAAATTACTAGTTTAAAACAAACAAACGTACGTTGTCCCGACCCTATGATGATTGGTGACTAGAGACATTCACTCAGAGTTTAAAATACATTTTACCCAACTTCTAATTCCTGACCTGAGGGGCCCGCTCTCACCGGATACCCACCAGAATTTCCTGACCTGAATGAGGGGGTGTCCCAGATCCCCAAACTGGTTGACAACGCACGGGTATTAATGGACAGGCCAAGCTACTCCTCTTATGGAGTCCGAAGTTACTGTCCCAGGTTCTTTTTGCGAAGAGCAGGGGTTTTATATTGGACCAGAGCAAAGATACAATACACATAAACGCAGTTAATGAGATGCTTGAATCACACAAGGTTTATTTACCTAAGTCCTAGATGCTTCTAGGGCACAGGCAGGCCACCCGGTGATCCTCACGACAAGACACACAGCAGCACAGCAGGTTGGTCCACGAGATGAGTTGAGGTGCACCACGGTCTGGAGGTTCAGTCTCAGCACTCCCGGCCGCCAGCTCGGCTCGGGCTTCACTCGGACAGAGTCTCGGTCTCTGGCATCTCAGGAAGGGGAGATGAGAGAGTCCACCGTGGAGGAGCGGTTGACTGCTCTGAGGCACCTGCTCAAAGGCTCTTCTTTTAAGCACAATTCAGCAGGTTTCTTCAGTGTCTTATCGGGGATGCCTGATGTGGCTTCTGCCCTTCTATCTATCTCACACATTTAGGGCATAATGGGGTATAGCAGGGTGTAACAAGGTGTAACCCTTTTTAACTTTAACATTTCTAGTTTTTAGTAAAGTAGCTCACACATCCTAAAACTCAAAAAGTCTTTTCATTGCAAACCAAACTCTATCTAATACATTTCATACACCTAACTAACACACTCTTCAATAATTACTATAACCACACTCTATCTAATACATTTCATATGCCTAACTAATACACTTTTAAATAATTACTGTAATAGGGGGTGATCACTTTTCTCCTTCTACTCACTTGGGAGTAGGCTGAGGAACTGACAGGCCCTAACTTACAGATTCTGTAGACAGGTTCAGAAGTGTTTGTCCACTCTCTTCAGGTGCTGGCCGGGTCCTGGGTTGAAGTCCAGGAGCACTAGAGTTCCCCCATTTAAATCTGCTAAAATCAGCAGGGCGTGCTTTCGGAGGTCTGTCCTGCGCCCCTGGGTCCCTAATCCAGTCCTCTAACTGGAGGCAAGAGCCAGCTTCTATTAGTTTCCCGGTCAGGGAACCAAAACGTTGCAGAAAGAGACTATATAGGACAAATATTATCAGAATGGATTTTTAAAAATATTTATTATATGTTACTTACACGAGACACACCTAATATAAATTTATAGAAAATTTAAAAGCAAGAGTAAGAAAAAAAGTACCATGTAAGCAACTAAGAAAAGAGAGCTGAAAAATAAAAAGGACAGCAGAACACCAAGATAATAAAATGGTTGTAAAGAGAGAGCTGAAATAACTATACTTATATCAAGCAAAGTAAAGTTTAAGAAACAATGGAGGATACTTTATAATAATAAAATAATCATATTCTTAGGAAATATAAAAAAATTTCTAAATCTGTGTTTAGCTAGTAATATAGGCTCACAATTTATAAGGTAAAAATTAACAAAACCACAAATGAAATTGTTGCAGAAGACCAAATAAAAACCAAGTGACACTTTAAAGAAAAGGAGGGACACTGTTTAATACACTGGTGGACTCAGGGAATAACTTTCCAAATCTGAGTGCTGAAACATACAGGGGGCTTCTCTTTATATCTCCCTGTGGTTTTTGTCCCAAAACTATGGATTATGCTTCCAGTCCTTTCTGTGGGCCTTGTAAGAAGGCCCCCAGGTGTTGCTGGTCTCCAGGCCATATCTGATGGTTTGGCCTGGCACCAGAACTAATAACCCTCCATCCAGGGCAGTGCACTGTTCACAGTTTTATGGCCTCTGCAACAGGTTCTGCAAGACCAGTTTCTAGGAAAGAGGACGTGACTTAATTATAGATTATCAAGAATGTACACTGAGCTTGCTGTCATGGATTCCAATTGCCAACCCTCCCTCCCCCCCCCCCCCTATCAGGGTTACATTGGAATTAGCCCTTTTTAGCCTTCTCAAAATGGAAAGTCTATAATCATGAGGGAGATTTTTAAGTGACCATTCTCAGTAACTGAGATAACAAGTACGTACCAGTAAGTAAAAATTGATTATATAAACAATGAGGTTAGTCTAGTGAAGCATTTTAAAAGGAGAGAAGTAGAATGGATTTAACAATGTATTTTAAAACATTAGCAGAATAAAGAAGAAAAATCTCAATAGATTAAGAAAAAGTGTTTGGTACAATTTTAAATCCATTTATGATAACTCTTTGCAAATTAGGAATATTTGGGACCAATATACATCTTATAAAAGGCATCTACAAAAATCATAGTGTACACATCACACTTAATGAAATTTTTTAAAGTGTCCCTTTAGAGGTCATTATCAAGACAACTGTGCTTGTTATGATCCTTTATATTCAACATTAAACTGGAGGCCCTTGGCAAGTCACTAAAGCAATGAATAGAAACTACACACTATAAACATTAAAAATAAGAAAATAAACTATCATTTTATGGCTATGTACATATGAAGCAGGAATTTTGGGGGAACATAGGCAGGCTTAGGGATTTTTTAGAATTGGGGTCCATGGAAAAGTATGGGTCTGCAGACTGGGAGAAGGTACATTTCCATAACACAAGGGAGCCAGGTGTAGTTACATCTCCAAAAAACAGGGAGCAGCAACAGTTACATTTACATAAGACAAGGGAACTGGAAGTAGCCAGGAAAGCTCTATGTTTACAAAATAAAGAAGGAGGAAGAAAGCCCAGAAGGAACAGGAGAACAATGTGGGAGGAGAGCCTCACATGCTCCATGTGAGGTTTGACCTTTGAGCTCAGGGGTTGCCATAGTGACCAACTCGAAGGGGAATAGTGACCAATCAGAGGGGATATCGGTTGTAATGTGCCCCACAATTCACACAAGGGTGCCTCAAGGAGTCGAATTAAGGAGTCACATTTATTGCAAATCCGGGACTATGAGGGGGCATTTTGCTTCCAAATCTCTCTGTGATAAGATGGCTGCAACACCAGATTTATACAGGCAAAAATCACAAAGGTATCGATTACATCTTAGTCTGGAATGTGGAACCTGGTTTGCACAAAGCAGTTACAGAAGCAGAATTGAGCATGTTAGTTATCTACAAAGATGAATTATAGTATTGGGTCTTCAGACCACTGAGTTGACAGAAACGCATTATCTAGAGCCCTTAGGTCTTGGGATCACTGAGTCAACTGGAACACATTATCTGTAGCCACTGAGGTAATTTAGGATAATTGTGCTGTCCTGGTTTCCAGGTACAGAGTACTGTGCTTTCTGAAACCAGTATGACCATATACAATAGGGTATTCACATTACAATCAATAGGGTATTCAATTGAATGTAATTCAGAAAATCAAAATAACTTTTCTATTATTTTAGAAAGCAAATAATGACAGAAGCCAAGTCAGTGTTAGAATTACACTTCAGTTTCTATCTGAGATGATTGCTACCATACTTCATATCAAGGCATCAGGCTCTGCAGCCTTTATAAGCCATAGGGAAAAAGAGCTCAGTGGGACCCTTTTCTCCCTCCCCACATAGGAGTCCATTCTGTGGGACTCTTTCCCTCATGTGAGAATCTGTACTTGTTCTTCAATAAATCACCACCTTTGCTATACCACTTTCTGTCTGTGGATTCATTCTTCGATTCTGGCAGACAAATAATCTGGGTTCCAGTCCAAAAATTTGGTATCAGATAGAAGATCAAGAGATATTCAGATATAACATTAGAATTAATAAATGAGTTCATCCTAAACAATAAGATAAACCCATGTTAAAGTGTTATGCCCAGATTTCGTGATCCCCAAAGACCACTAGGGAGCCCAAGTCCGATGCAAAAGCAAAGAGCCTTTATTCGAGCTAGCTCGAGTTCAGTCCCACACACAGTCAGGGACGCAGCGGTAGGGTGGAGAGAGAGAGAGCGAGTTTCAGGAGAACAAAGGTTTTATACGGGGTCTGGAAGTAGTGGGTGGGGTAATGTGTGTGGCCCCTGTTGATTGGTCGAGGGAAGGGCCAGGGTTTGGTGGCACAGGGGCAGGATGCAGTTAGACTAATTGGGCATTTCCTCTGCATCCCTATTGGCCGGTTTGAAAAGGGGTGGGGGTTGAGCAACTGTTAACAAAAAGAACAGTTTGGAGTCAGTCTTGCACTGCCCCTTCCAAATATAGCAGATTCTTCACTTAGAATGCCTAAAGCAGTAATATATTTTCCTGTTGTTACCCACCATCCAATTCGTAGGATATCATAAGTGAAACTGACTTTTAAAGTTTGTTATTTTATAATAAACAATATATATTTATTTTAGAAATGGAAAATAAAATTATAAAAATGGAAACTATTTAAAGTACAATAGTCCGTCAGAAATGAGAAGTAGTAACATTTAGGATATTTTCATTCAGATGTGGTTAGACAGGTCTCAGATTTTATTTATTTTTTATTTAGGTATTTATTTTTATTTTAGAAAAAAAAAAAGATGAGCACCCATCACTCTATCAAACACTCACATGCTTCATTTAAAACATTTATTGAAAAATGATTATCTGCTTTAGAATCTTACTTGAGTTCCCCGGGCGGGTTTTGCTCAGTGGATGAAGCTTGGGCCTGTGGACTGAAGGGTCCCAGATTCAAAACCAGGGAAGGGCATAGGTCTGTGTTGCGGGCTCGGTCCCCAGAAGGGAGTGTGCAGAAGGCAACTGATCAATGATTCTTTCTCATCATTGATGTTTCTATCTCTCTCTTACTCTCCCTTCCTCTTTGAAATCAATAAAAAATATTTTAAAAAACCTTACTTGAGTCAAACAAAAAATTATAATCAAACCAATTAAGAAATTTGTTTAATATCTGGTAGTTAACAGTACAAAAAAATTAAAATTTATATATGGCCTAATTTGGATTCTCCATTTCCAAAAATCTTAAAGTTTCCATCCTTCTTACCTTTTTTTTTTTTAAAAAAAATATGGTATTTTAAAATTGATTTCAGAGAGGACAGGAGACAGGGAGAGAGAGATAGAAACATCAATGATGAAAGAGAATCATTAATAGGCTGCCTTCTGCACGCCCCCAACTGGGTATGTCCCCTGCCCAGGAGTCGAACCGTGGTTTCCTGATTCATAGGGTTATCACAACCACTGAGCAACACCAGCCAGGCTCCTCTTATCTTTTAATACTTTCTAATAAATCTGACAGAAACTGGGATCATAAAAAAGTGAGTTCAGCAAATTTTCAGCATATAGTTTTGTGCATAAAGTCAAATTCAAGTCAATACAAAATGAACAAGTATAGGAAAACAAGTTCTGTAATAGCCAAAGTAATTAACAAACAACTAAGAATGTAGCTAATACTGCCCTAACTGGGTTGCTCAGTGGTTAGAGCATTGGCCTGCAGACAGAAAGGTCTCAGGTTTGATTCCAGTCAAGGGCATGTACTTTTGGTTGTGGGCACATCCCCAGTGGGAAGTGTGCAGGAGGCAGTTGATTGATGTTTCTCTCCCATCAATGTTTCTAATTTTCTGTCCCTCTCCCTTCCTCTCTGTAAAAAATTAATAAAATTTATTTTAAAAAAAGAATATACTTAATACATTTTATGAAAAATCTTTAAGCTGAAAACTTGAAAAAAGAATTGAGAGACATTAATACAAACCTGAATAACTGACATGCTCTTCCTTGATCATAATTTCTATGACACAATCATTACAATGAAAGATGTCAGTTCTTCTGCTAATAATCTATATATTCAAGCTCATCCCAGCTAACTTTCTGATAAAAGTTCCAATATTGGCAAGGATTCTCTAAAGTGTAACTTTCCAAAAGAGCCAAAGCATTTTTGAAAAGTAAAACAAAGTGGAGAAACTTTCATTATTTGCTAACATAACATTATAAAATTCTGGTATTTAGACATTGTGATATTTATGGAAGGACAGATTAATGAAATGGATATAATACTGAGCCTTAAAATATACCCATTTATATATGGACCTTTGATTTATGAAAGTTGTGTTAATGTAGGGCAATGAGGAAATCTAATGATGTTGGGACAATTGGCTATACATGTGGAAAAATTAAAACTCTACCCTACATCACATCATCTTCTTAACAAATTGTTTTCAGGGGGAAAATCAATAAATTTTCTACAATATAATATAGGTATAACTAATGACCATAATACAGATAAAAACTTAAATATGCTTACGTTTATAAAAAAGGACTAATTACCAAAAAGTTCTGCAAATTAGACTAGGGTTGAAATAAAAACTACTGTGTCTCAGAGGATATCATTTTTAAACTGAAATTTTAAGCCACAGTGTGGGAAATTACATTTGAAACACATTAGGAACTTCTAAAATTAATAAGAGAAAGTAAAACAAATAAATAAACATATTGACAAGAACTTTATGCAGGCATTAAAGAGGATATCCAAGTGATCAATAAATATAAGAAAAGAAATTAAACTTCATTAGCAATCAAGGCAATGATAATTAAACGCAGTGTAAAAACACTATAAATCCACCCAAACCGGTCATATTTAACAATAACAATGCATAGTTTTAGTGACTGAGTGGAGCAACTGGAACTTGAATGTTGCTCATGGATGAGTAAATTGTACAGAATATATGGAAGGGAACGTGTGGGTAGTTACAGAACAGGCTGAGAATTTTGAAATTCCAAATCCCTTTGAACCTTCTTTGCTATTTGAAGCATCAATAAATACACTCCTTTTACTTCCTTAAAGATTTTAACTATGGACGTTATTTCATAACTAGGTATCAATTTTCCTCAAACCCATCTTCATCTCCTCAAGGTTGATGAAGTTAAATTTCATCATAGATAAAGATAAAGTATCAGAATTATATGATAAAATCTATACTAATAAAAGGATAATATGCTATTTAGACTGGACATCTTTCAGATGTCTTTCCTGACAAAGCCGTGGTGGCAGGGGCCAAGACAGAGATGGTTAGAGGCAATGAGGCAGGGGAGCAGTTAGGGGGCAATCAGCCAGCAGGGGAGGGCAGTTATGGGCAATCAGGCCTGTAGGGGAGCAAGTAGGGAGTGATCAGGCAGGCAGGCAGAGGTGGTTAGGGGCAATCAGCCTAGTAGGGAGCAGTTAGAGGCATCAGGCTGGTAGGCAGAGGTGGTTAGAGGTAATCAGGCAGGCAGGCAGACAAGTGGTTAAGAGCCAGTGGTTCCAGATTGTGAGAGGGATGTCCGACTGCCCTTGTGGGATCAGGCCTAAACCGGCAGTCAGACATCCCCTGAGGGGTCCTGGATTGGAGAGGGTACAAGCCTGGTTGAGGGATGCCCCCCACCCTGCTGTGCATGAATTTCATGCACTGGGCCTCTAGTATGTCTAAATAGCTGATCCTTGAATAATGTAAATGTTAGGGGTGGCAACTGCCCTTGTAATAAAAAATCTGCATGTAACTTAAGTTGGTCCCCCACATATGCAAATTCCTAACACACAGACCCAAAGCACTTTAGGAAAAGAGATTTGGGGATTTACCAATTAGTATTTGTTGGTAGGAGACTGGTAGGAATTATGGGTTGAATTGTGTTCCCCTTAAAAGGTATATGGAAGTCCTAACTCCCAGTACCTCAGTATATGATGGAAATAGAATCTTTATGGAGATAATTGAGTGAAATTAGGCCATTAGGATAGGTCCTAATCCAAAATAACTGTTACTTTTATAAAAAGAGGACATTTGGACACAGAAACAGACAAGCACAGAGGAAAGATGATATAATGACACACAGGAAAAGATGGCCATATTACTGTTATGCTGCATCCAAAAGCCAGGGAACACCAAGAATTGCAGGCAAACACTAAAGACTAAAAGAGAGGAGAAAAAACTACCTCCAAGAGCTATCAGAGAGGATGGCTGTGCTGACAATTTATTTGTGGGCTTTAAGCCTCCAGAACTGTGAGACAATACGTTTCCGTTATTTTAAGCCACCTGTGTTTTGGTACTCTGTTATAGCAATCTAGGAAACTAATAAGGCAGTGTAAATGGTGGGGGGGGGGAGGTTAATTTTATGGTTGATTCATTAGATGAGGAAAATTGAAATATCAGATTAGATGGCATCAAATTAAAAGGAATTTTAGAAATAAAATAGTAAAATAGGCAGGTTTAGGGAATTTTAGGAATAAAGAGGATCCATGAGGGAGGGATGCATAGGGGAGGGCTTGGAGCTGCCGGAAGACACACAGTCACGGAGAATAAAAAAGATGCCACAGGATAAGGGGAGAGGAAGGCATCCATTCACAGAAGATAAGGAAAAACCACAGAGTATGGGGGAAAAGGAAACAAACTTTCACAGAGGATAGAGAAATGTGGACTAACGGCAGAAAGAGGAAAGCAGATTTTCACAGGAGATAGAGGAATGTTACGAGATAAGGGGGAGAGATGGTAAGGGGCACTGCATGGGTTTTGGGCCTCGAAGCTGATATTCCCCAAAAAAGAGTGACTAATTAGAAGAGCATAGGAACATAAAGCAGAGAAGGGGTCTAATTAGAAGGGAGCATGAAGAGACAAAAAAAACTACAGCCTTTATAAACCTTAGCAAAAGGGGCTTTGTGGGTTATCCCCTAGGGACCCCCTTCCTACATGAGAGTCTGTACCTGCTTCCAATAAATTTCCACCCTTTTCATCTACCACCTTTTGTCCATGGCTTCATTCTTCAAATCCATCTTGACAAAGACCCGGGAAGGAAATCACCCTTGCATACAGCTCAGGAGAACAACCCAATTCACAATTAATGGGGGCACTTATCTAGGATTCAGGACTTAACCTAGTAGCTTGAGAATTCGGGAGTGGTATGATAATCCACTAAATTGTTTAATTGATGCCTAGGTTTATTGGTGGCTTTATAGTTAGTTAATGAGGATGAAATGCCAAACTTTCACTGGCATGCTGTAAAAGAAGTCTGAATACTTCAATAATAATCTTGGGATAAATTATGATAAAATTACTTAACTACTCCCTTGGCATGCTCTTCAGCAGGCCCAGAGGACAGGCTCTTTGTCAAGATATGAAATGCAATTATGAAGGGGCTTTGCTGAGTCCTATGGTGGCTGCTGTGGGAAGCAGAGTTGACTGATGGATTCCCTGATCTTAATAGAACTAATGAGACCCACAGGGTAGAATTAGATGGTGATAATTATCAAAGTAAACAAAAGGAAAGAATAATGAATAAACTATTTTGACCTGTTGGACTTTGTGGCAATGGCAAATTGACCATGAGGTTCCTAAAAATAATAAATGATATTTGACTTATAAATAATACATTAATTATAGACAATACGTTAATTTTCTTTTGCTACATAATAAATTATCCTGACATTTAGCAATTTAAAACAATATATATTTATTAACTCACAATTTCAAAGAATCAGAGATTTAGGAGCAGCTTAGCTGGATGGTTCTTGTTTCAGAGTTTCTCATGAGGTTGCATTAAGTATACCAGAAAGGGCTCCATTTATCTGAAAACTTGAGTGGGTTTAGAGGTCCACTTACATGGCTGTTGGCAGGAGGCCTCAGTTCTTTCCCATGTAGCCCTCCATAGAACTGCTTGAGTTTCTTGCATGACATGGTAGCTGACTTCCTCCAGGAAGAGTCATCCAAGAAAGAGAGAAAGGAGGAAATCAACATCCCTTACATGGTTTGGTCACAGAAGTTACACTGCGGCCTGCTTTTCATCAGAAGTTGTGTTGGAAACTGATTATTTTGATACTGGAAACTGATTGTTTTTAACCTATTTTGGTTGCTCTGAAAGGTCAGAGCTATGCACCCATTGTTTAAGTTGAAACATTGTTAATTACAGCAAATCCTCACCTGTTAATTACATGTAAAATTCTTCCTTGGAATTTCCTGCCTAAGGATATGGTTGTTTTCTCAGAGACTCAATAAAAGACTGGTGAGACTCAGGCATCAGTGGGCAATCTACCCTGGTAGAGGAAAGATGCCACGCCTGGTCCCCCAGTTTCCAAATTGATTCTCTTCTAGTCTCTCTCTCTTCATTTTGTGTGCAGCCTCCTTCAGAACTCGAACCCTGAACAGGAACCCTGAACCACGCTGGACATGTAAGGAGCTCCAATAAAGTTGAATCATTAAAGGCAGCCCATACCTCACAGGAGGAGAATTAGGCTTCCCACCTTGATGAAAGTATTTGTAGACTTATTTTCTAGGCAGATTCTTAACTTGAATCACCAAAGTGGAAACTCAAAGATTTTGCATTTTTGTACATGCTTATTCACAGACTTTAAACCCTTAGTAGCTATTACTTTTATTCTGTTAAACTTAAGAGAATGTACATTTAATAACCTATTTATTTGCCTATCAAGTATGAAAGCACAAAAATGATTTATGTATCATTGCAAGGTAGATATAATTGTTCTTAAAATTTTTCAGATGATACTCATCAATTACTTTCAAATAAAAAATACTGAAAACTAAGTCAATCTTTCTAATTCTGACTAAGGAAATAACTATCCTTTATGTTAGAGCTAAAGTCAAATTAGCTCTAACATTTATGAGCATTTTGTTACACAATCATATATTTAATCACTTATGTACTTTGATTTAAACAAGCCAGTTAGTGAAAAATTTCAAGGGACCTTTTATAGGAAACTACAAAATCTGTCTTTTTATATTTTCCAAGTTCAAAAAAAACCCTCCTCTGGTACATTCTAATTCTTTTTGTCATGGAGACTACATTGCATTTAGCAGACTCAAACCAGATGGCTGGTAACAGGAATTTATCACCAATTTTAACTAGTGCATTTCACACAAGTCTCTCAATTTATATATGGAAATTTTATGAAGTATTTCTTCTCCAGACCCTTATGTAAATTAGCAAGGGCCCTGAGGCCTAAAGTTTCAAAAAAGTTAGTCCAGACTTAAAAAGCACCAAGCTGTGGAAAGATAAGAAGCATAAAGTGAACCATAGCACTAATTTATACTCATGCCTTCATCTGACATTAACTGTACTTGCTTACATTCTGGTCATTATTATGCCAGGAAGTAGTCTGAGAATGTAGTGAGTGGCTGAGAGAAAATTAAAAATAATAATGTTTCTGAATAACTAGCCTAAATCCTTCTTAACCTTAATTATTATTGCTTTTTCGTGTACATATATAAATTACGTAGTTAGCTTCTTTATCCAGTTCATCAGACCCCACTCTTTTCTCTCTGTTGCTAGTCACTGATTTTTTCTCTCTTCAGCCAAGTTTCCTGTAGTCATCCCTGGAATTAATATTTATAGCACTGATGGTATGAACACACAGATGAGATTCAGCTGTTCTCAATCATATGATTGTAGGACGAATCTTTAGAGGGTAAGGAGTCGACCAAGCTGCCGTTTACTTTTCATAAGGTGTGAGACAGACATTAATCATGAAGCACATTGTCCTCTTTGTATTTACGGGTGATATTGTGACTGGTATTATCATTTCGGGTTTGGGGGTATGGCAGCAACCTGATGCCTTTTGTCGCAGCTTTTTCTATGTTGCTAGAATGTTAAAAAGAGCCCTTTGGTCTGCAGCTGCTGATTCAATTCACTAAGCCTGATACAGCTTGGAAGTGTTGCCCATTTCTTTTTCAGAAAGTAATTCAGAATAGAGAAGGCTTTTGAAATGAGCATATGTCAGTGCACACATGCTAATACTGTATCAGTGAAAAGCCTCTGGCTGTGAGTAGCAGAATATGACTCAGGCTAAATTAAAATACATTTGTTATCAGGACACAGGGAATCACAAAGAGTGCTTCTTCAAAGTCTAAGAAACCTACACAGTGATGAGGGGTGATGAGGATCACAAGACTGAGATTCCGGAACCGATGGCTAGCCTCTTCCACATTAACTTCGGGAAGGCCGGTGTTGAATGGCTTCCTGTCTTTTTGCTCTGAGGCCCGAGATTCCAGTTCTAGGGAGGGAGCGAACTTGGTAGGCCTGTTTGCCGTACATTGAATGACAGCTCCCCTAGAAGGCCATGCGGTAACTTGGGATTAATTGATGCCAAAAGAAAATGGAAGGCATGATCCATGGACTACTGATCTTATGATTATACTACTCCGGGGCTTGGATAACATTGAAACGTGGAGTTCAGGGCACAGACTTTTCTTCCCGTGGGTTCTTATTCTCACGAAGTTTGAAGAATAAAGTCTCAGACAAAAAAAAAAAAAAAGGCCTCTTTAACCCTTTGTAAGCCATAAGCATCTATAGACACCACAAGCCGAGGACCTTCTCCACACGCCATGCGCGTCGGTAGCCCAAACCTTGCACAACAACTCTGGTCGCCCAGTTTTAAAGATAGTTAGTGACATCTCTGGGTTTGTAAAGAAAATTATGGTAACTCAAATTTGTAAGTATTCCAGCGCATATGGAAGAAATTCCAATATTGATATGTAGGGCTGCCACTCAGACGCGTGCGAGATAAACACTGCCACACTTGCGATTTTAGTTTTGTTCATTGTGACACTTGAGATTTGTTTGGGTTATCACGAATTTCATACCTAAAATAGTAAACATGATGCGCATTCTTCATTTTTTTTTTTTTTTTTTTTTTTACAGATTTCGTCCTCGGAGCATCAACAAAAATTTGTGTTTTCGAGGCTTCTCGTGTCAATGGATTACTTTTATTTTGCGCTCGCTTTTGTTAATAATTTTCTGTGGAATTGAAAATTATTACTATTTTATTATTGAAAGTGCCATTGTAATCTATATATCTATATATCTATATATCTATATATCTATATCTATATATCTATATATATATATATACAGATATATATAGATATATATATATCTGTATATATATATATATAAAAGCCAAGCGACTAGAACGCTGGAACAAGCAGAACAACTGTAACAACTGGTCACTATGATGCACACTGCAGTGACCAACCAGCCTGATCAGAGCCCTAATTGGCCCCCTAACCACCTGCAGCCCCCACCCTGGCTGGCCCCAACCCTGATTGCCCCCCCAACCCTGATTGGGGGTGTGGCTGGCCAACCTCTTGTGTCCCCTCCCCGCCGCTGGTCCAACCCAATTGGCCCCCATAGGGGCAGGCTGGCTGGACCCCACCTGTGCACGAATTCATGCACCGGACCTCTAGTATATTATATTGTGCAAATAAAATTTAATCCCCATAAATGGCTTCAGATGAAGAAATTATCGAACCAAGTATACCTTGCACGAAGAAGAAGATGAAGATGACAACCTTTATTGGTTTCCATTTTGGACAAGTGGCTGTTAACTGGTTCATAAAAATGCAGAAGTTAATTGGAAGCAGATGCAAACTCTATCTTGACAAGGGTGTCCCCAAAGGGGACCCAATGGGTAGGGGCCCCACAATGGGAACATCCTACTCTCCCTCTCTAATGGGAAAATTTTTTAAAATCCTGCCTCGTGTCCCTTTGTCTCTAGTTTATATATGCTGCAGTTTTCTGTTTGAATCTGAACTTTTCTTATTGGTTCATTTCCTTAATTTAGAACGCCATGTTTTCCTCATTGGTCATTCTGCTATATAGAATTCGTTTTCAAAGTTCAAATCCCACATGGTGTCCTCCTCTTTTTCTCCCCTTATTTTACTGGTTGGAGTTGCCTTTAATTTCCCCGATTCTCAGGCCAGAGATATATCTGCCCTTGTTTTATGGCTTTTGTAATTGCTCAGGCCAGAAATGTTTTTACCTGTTTGGAGCCCCGCTTCCTGTGGCATTTCTCTATCCTCTGTATTAGAAAGATAAGCACCCTGGCATCTTCAAGTCTCCATCTAAGCATTCCTCTCCCATGGACCCTCCTCATTCCCTAAACCTTTCAAACCTGCCTGTTTTATCCCAAAAACTCTTTTTGTGTGGTCAATTAATTAGAATTAGGTTTTAGATTCTAGTTTCCAAGGCTCCTCCAAAATAGGAAGCATTGGGTCTAGTCCAACCAAAAATAGGATTAAACCTGGAAAAGAACACTACCCTACATGGAAGGAAACTGCACTTAAGAAATAATACTATGAACAGCATTTAAATTCTAAACTGATTATAGCCAACTAGAGATAAATATATTTTTGAGAGCCTTTATTGAACAATTACATTCCCAAATATAATGATACTTGTTATATATCATACTAGGGGCCTGGTGCACAAAAATTTGTGCACTCCTGGGGGTCTCTCAGCCCGGCCTGTGCCCTCTCACAGTCTGGGACCCCTCGGGGGATGTCCACCTGCTGGCATGCTTGGCAGCATGGGTGAGGGGCTGATGGTTGTTTGCAGGCTGGCCAAGCCCCTCAGTGGAAACCCTCACCCATGGGGGTGTGGCTAGCCTGGGTGAGAGGCTGAGGGCCTTTTTCAGGCTGCCCACAGCTCCTATTCACCCAATGTCCCAGTGAAGGCTGGCTGGAATCAGGTTCTGGAGTTTATTTATCTTCTATAATTGTGGCCGTGAGCAGAGGCTCAGGCAGGCAGGCAGTTGCAACGGAAGCCTCCTATTTGCTCTAGCTCCATGGCTGCCAGCCTTTATCTTGGCTGAGTTAATTTGCATACAGCCACTCTTATTGGCAGGGGGCGTGGCTTGACTGGGGGAGTGGCTTAGGTGTCTTGGAGTGATGGTTAATTTCCATATTACTCTTTTATTAGAGTAGACTAGAGGCCTGGTGCACAAAGTTTGCACACTTGGAGTGGTCCCTCAGCCTGGCCTGTGCCCTCTTCACAGTCTGGGACCCGTCGGGGGATGTCCAACTGGTGGCTTAGGTATGCTCCCCGGGGGATTGAGCCTAAGCTGCAGTCAGACATCCTTAGTGCTGCTGAGGAAGCAGGAGAGGTTTCCACCACCACCACTGTACTGGCAGCTGTCAGCTTGGCTTGTGGCTGAGCAGAAGTCCTACTGTGGGAGAGCAATGACCACCACTGGGCAGCTCCTGCATTGAGCGTCTGCCCCCTGGTGGTCAGTGTGTGTCATAGTGACCAGTCATTCCCAGTGCTTCTGCTGTTAGGGTCAATTTGCATATTACCCTTTTATTATATAGGATAGAGGCCTGGTGCATGGGTGGGGGCCGCTTGGTTTGCCCTGAAGGCTGTCCTCAATTAGGGTAGGCTTCTCGCTGGGGTTCCTGGCCAGACTGGATGTGGTCTGAGGGCCTTTTTCAGGCTGACCACATTTCCTTCAGGGTGGGGGGTCCTGCAGGAGTGACTGTCCCGTCTGGCTGAGTGGCTAATGGCTGTTTGCAGGCTGGCCTAGCCCTGCAGCAGGAACCCTCAACCCATGAGGGTATAGCCATAATGGGTGAGGGGCTAATGACTTTTTGCAGGTGGCCACAGCCCCCAGCAATCCAAGCTCCCAGTGAGGCTGGCTGGAAGCAGGTATCTGGGATTTATTTATCTTCTATAATTGAAACTTTGTTGCCTTGAGCAGAGTCCACAGCCAGCCAGGACATGCAGGAAGCTTGGCTTCCTCCATTGCCGGGGCAACCAAACCTCCTGCTTGCTCCAGCTCTGGGGCTGCCACCGCAATCTTTGTTGGATTAATTTGCACACAGTCGCTGGTGGGTGTGGCTTGTGGTATAGCAGAGTAATACCAATTTGCATGTTTCTCTTTTATTAGTGTAGATTAAAAATGGATAAATATTTGTGGAAAATTTTGTTCCTACAATTTTTACAGACAAGGTTGCATGTGTTTTGAAATTTTCCATTTCATATTGAGAAACTATACAACAGGCCCATTGCAGTTATGGAAATGGTGTGTCTTTCCACTGCCACTTGCAATTTTCAGTGATAAGACATATTGTTATACTGTTGAAATAAAGATTTTTCATTTGTATATATAACAGATATCTATAGAGAATCTTCTTAAATGCTCTGATAAACATACCAATAACAACAATAGTAACAATTATATTTAAAGTTGGTTATATGCCAAAATTGTAAAAGTGCACTGAAATCTTGGTTCTTGAACTTAATTCATTCCAGAAGGCTAATTGAGAAGTGATTTGTCTGAAAACCAAATCATTTTTCCCCATTGGAAATAATGAAAATGGATTTAATTCATTCAGACCCCCAAATGATTCCCTGTTTTTGCCTTTCTTATATATAATACATGTCTAATGTACTATTTGACCTATAAACAAACATTTGTTAAATTTATCAAACCATCCCCTTCTAGCCTTAATTGAGTCACTTTAACTATTTGCAGCATTTTCCCTTTTTCACATCATTGCTCCTGAAATGTTGTCATCAGCCAACATCTTTTTGTTTATTTTACCCAACAACAGTTTTCTACCTCTTCAATTGCCTGTCATCATTTAGCAACATTAGCACTCTGGATGGCCTCTGTGTGTTTTAAAATTGTGCTAATTGTCCATTTCACCAGCAACAGAAGCAAAACAAAACAAAATTAAACAAAAACCATCTATATCTGTATATTATCTATGTCTATATCTAAAAAAAACACTGTGTTATGTTTAGCTCTTTTTTCCACTATCAAAAGTTTTCCATTTTGAATAATAAAATATATGTTCATCCTCTCTCATTTTTAGTATATTTTTTATTGATTTTTTACAGAGAGGAAGGGAGAGAGATAGAGAGTTAGAAACATAGATGAGAGAGAAACATCGATCAACTTCCTCCTGCACACCTCCTACTGGGGATATGCCTGCAACAAGGTACATGCCCTTGACCAGAATAGAACCTTGGACCTCTCAGTCTGAAGGCCAATGCTCTATCCACTGAGCCAAACTGGTTAGGGCTTCCTCTCTCATTTTCATTTAAATAATTTCCAATCTGCTATCTGGTTCCTCTTATCTTTGCCAACCCAACTCAAATCAAAGCCACTGATGTCTTTTGCACAATTCACTAAAATAAATATCTATTTGGTTCCTTTATTCCTCCTGCTTCTCCAGCACCATTGCCTCTCCCATCCCGCTAAACCATCAAACATGTCACTCTAAGGACTACCTTATTTATTCAGTATCCAGAGAGAAATTTTCAGATTGTAAATTTGGTTATGACTTTACCTATTTCCTCTAGTTTATCTGAAAACCTATCTCTGTACCCTATGGTAGCATTAATTGAATTGCCATTCTTTCTTTTAATCAAGTTCATAGTGTTCTCTTCTGTAATAAAAGGTGTTTTTTTTCCCTATTACCTTCTGTGGTTGAGTGAATAAGAGCCCCTCAAACATGTCTATATTCTAATCTCCATAATCTGTGAATCTTACCTTGTATCACAAAAGATATTTTGTAAATATTAAATGGAAGATCATGAAATGTGGAGCTTGTCCTTGATTTTCCATGTAAGTGTACTAGCAATGGTCTTTCCAAGAGGAACAAAGGAGGAATAAGAGTGACATTCAGTATTTCATCTTATTTGGAAACTAGAGGCCCAGTACACAAATTTGTGCATCAGTGGGGTCCCTGGGCTTGGCCTGTGGGATTGAGCCTAAACGGGCTCTCCGACATCCCTGAGGGATCCTGGATTGTGAGAAGACACAGCCAGGCCAAGGGACCCCATCTGTTCACGATCAGGGCTGGGGAGGGGTGCTGGAGGTTGGCCAGCCAGAAAGGGACCCCTGGAGAGCTTCAGGGCATGTCCTGCCCATCTTGCTTAGTCCTGATCAGCCAGACCCCAGCAGCAAGCTAACCTACCAGTTGGAGTGTCTGCCCCCTCATGGTCAATGCATGCATAGTGAGTGGTTGAGTGGCCTTAGCATATCGTTAGCATATTAAACTTTGATTGGTTGAATGGCCAACTGGACAACCGGACACTTGGCATATTAGGCTTTTATTATATAGGATAATCTAAATATTCAATAATTTTCATGATTTAACAAAAAGAATCTAAAGTTTCAAGTTACCAAAAATATTTAAAGTAATTTTTAAGTATACATACCATCACACATAGCTGTTGCTACAAAGTTTCATCTATAATTATTTAACTTACTAATTCTTAATTATGTTTCCATAATCATAAAAAGTTTACAAGACGTCAAAATCAACTATTATTCCAAATGATTTTTCCTGCTGACAAGTTTTGTAAGAGATAATATTAACTTCTAATATAATAAAAGAGTAATATGCAAATAGACCATTACCTGAGACACCTAAGCCACGTCCACCAGCTAAGCCACATCTTCCAGCCAAGATGGAGGCTGGCAGCCATGGAGCTAGAGCAAACCAGAGGCTTCTGTTGCAACTGCCTGGCTAGGCTGGCTGAGCCTCTGCTCACGGCCAGGCCAACCAGCCAATCAGAGCAGCTATATGCAAATTAACCCAGCCAAGATGGAGGCTGGCAGGGCGGCTCTGCACCGGGAGCCTCCAAGGCTGGCATAGCTGTGCCAGGTGTGTCATCTCAGTTGGGGGGGGGGTCCAGCCTGGGGACTCTTTGGGGCATCCAGGAGCACCTGTCCCGGGTCCACTGCCTGGCTCTGCCCCCCTGGGGCCTCCACCAGGCGTGCAGGAGAGCAGGTCCTCCATGGGGCTTGCAGGAGCAGCTGTCCTGGGTCTGCTGCCTGGCTCTGCACCGGGGGCCTCCGTGGGCATGCGGGAGCACCAGTCCAGGGTCCGCTACGTTCATCCGCCCCCTGGGGGCCTCCACAGGGGGTGTGGGAGCATCTTCTGCACAGTGAGGAGAATCCGAAGCCAGTTCACTGCCGGGCTCCACCCTGGGTGTGTTTGCTTAGCAGCAGGGCCCCACTGAGGGATTCTGCACCAGTGTCCGCCCCTGGCTTGCCACCCAGCTCTGTGCCAAGTATGTCCCCTCAGCGGTGAGGGCCCACCAGGCGTGTGCGATCGTGGGCCCTCTGGTGGGAAACGTCCAGGCCTGCATTCACCAGCCCTCCCACCCCCCAGTGCATGAACCCTGAAGGGGCTGTGGGCAGCCTGAAAATGGCCCTCAGTCCCTCACCCAGGCTGGCCAGGCATGCCAGCAGGTGGACATCCCCCCCAAGGTGTCCCAGACTGCAAGAGTGCACAGGCCGGGCTGAGGGACCTCCCACCCCCTGAGTGCACAAATTTTTGTGCACCAGGTCCCTAGTATTTTAATAAACCTGGATAAAATAAAACTATCATTTAAATGTTTATAAATTTAAAAACATGCATTTTTAAATTTAACCAACAACTTAAATTAGTTTTAATATCAAATATTTTTCCAGAACTTGAAAAATATTTGGGTTAGTTTTCATTATATTCCTTAATTTATATAAGCCTTTGATGCCTTTCAGCCAATTAAATAGAACTCTTTACAAAACGAATTTAATAATGCTCCTGAAAAATGAAAAATACCATAGTTCTTCAATACATATGTAGCTATACATATAAATATATAGACAGATGCAACTAGAGACCAGATAGTTTTATTTTAAAATTTCAGCCACAAAACAGATCAATAATGCAAAACTCACCATTTTACAAATAACAGTTACAATAAGTTAAGTTTATTTCTTCAGATGGCTAAGCCTTTTACTATTTGTGAAGAGTTTAGGATTTATATTTCTTTTTGACAAATAAGGGGCAGGTTATTTTAGGCAAAAGAACCTTGCCAACAATTTGTATTTTCCTGTCAGACTTTGGATATCAGCTTACAATTTTGCCAAAATTTTGACCATAGAATTTTAAAATATCTTGTTAGGTTTTAGCCAGGATAAACAGTAAATATTTCTGACAGTATGAACCAATTCCATGGCCTCAGGAGATACAATATTTATAATCTTCTTAAGATGCTGAATAACTCCTAAAGATAGCAAAAACTAAAATAAAAAAAGAAAGAAGAAAAAAGATAAAAGAAAATAAAAGATTTCATAACCTCTTAAGAGCTCATAGCAGCTTGGTTGGCCACAAATGGAGTTCAACCCACATTTCTGCATAGTCATATCTAGTCAGATGGGATGTAACAAACTTATCTTTCAGGCCATATTTTAGAGTTCCCAGCCTGGTGGATACCAAGCTAAGTTCACAGGACAAGAAAACAAGCTTAGAAAAATTTTCATTCTTATAGATTTTTATAGCTTCTGGGTCTGAAGTTTAGATATAAAATAAGTAGTTGTGCTGAAAAGTGGTGAAGTAACTCTTGATTTTACGAAGAAGGGATTCACCTTGGATGTGTAGTTTAATTTCTGTAAACTTTGGAGAATCTCTAAAGCAGTTCCTAAATGTCAAACACATAGAAGGCACTTCCTAAATTTTATGAAATAAAAAATTAGTTCCACTTTTAGAAAACTACATAAAAATGTGCTTTATTAGTCAGAAAGTACAAACTCCTGAAAAAATAGTTGTAAGTAAAATATTTTCTAACAAATATTTCTTGGTTTAACAATGTGTTGGAGCCCTAACCAGTTTGGTTCAGTGAATAGAGCATTGGCCTGAGGACTGAAGGGTCCCAGGTTCGATTCTGGTCAAGGGCATGTACCTTGGTTGCGGGCACATGCCCAGTAGGAGGTGTGCAGAAGGCAGCTGATAGATGTTTCTCTCTCATTGTTGTTTCTAACTCTCTATCCTTCTCCCTTCCTCTCTGTAAAAAAATCAATAAAATATATTTAAAAAAATAATAATGCTTTGGAGTTCTTTTATAAGTCATGCCTTTTTTGTTTTTGCCAGTGCTATCATTGTTTTGATGGTTTTCTTTAAAAAACATTTTAAGCTTAAAATGAACATAAACTATAAATGAGTGCAGGAAAGTTCAGAGCATTTACTTATGAAAAGGTGCTTATTTTCATTGGTATCTTATATTAATAAAAGGTAATATGCTAATTAGACCAGCTAGACTGGACGTCTGCCAGACATTATCCTGTTCATCCTTCCTGACAAAGCTGGGGCCCAGCCTGGGGGAAGCTGCCTATGGTCCTGGGTGCCTGCGGCCATCCAGAGCAGGGAAGTCTGGGTCCCAGTTGCAGAGGCCACGGCAGAGGCTATTAGGAGCAATCAGGTAGGCAGGCAGGCGAGTGGTTAAGGGAGATCAGGCAGGTAGGTGAAGTGATCCTGGATTTCGAGAGGGATGTCTAGTGGTCCCATGGGATCGGGCCTAAACCGGCAGTTGAACATCCCCAAAGAGTCCTGGATTGCAAGAGGGTGCAGGCCAGGCTGAGGGACTGCCCCTCCCTCCACCACTCCCCCACTCCCTGCCTCACCATGCACAAATTTTGTGCACTGAGCCTCTAGTCTATAATAATAAAAGCATAATACGCTAATTAGATCAGACGTTCTTCTGGATCACCTTCCAGATGAAGCCGGGGCTATGAGGGAAGCCTGGGTCCTGGGTGCCAGGAGGAAGCTGGTGCTGGCAGCCGGGGGAAGGAAGGAATCTTGCACAAGTTTTGTGTATCCGTTCTCTAGTTATTTTATAAAGCCACCTTTATAATGCATTTAAAATTATATGCTTGATTTTAAAAACATAACACACAATTTTATATATAGCACATTTCATGTACAAAGACTAAATATTTTAGTATTTTTTGTTAATTTTGAGTAGATATTTTTACCTCTTAATATGAATGCTTTTCACCATTCCCTGATTTTTAATTTCACCATAACTTGTACTGATTATGGCAAATAAAATTTTCAGATTATTATTTTATATAAAACTGAGGGGGAATAGGTAGGACTATCTGTATTTTTTTTAAATATCTATATTGAAAATATTACAGAAATGCCAAAATAACCCAATAACATCGCTTACAGGTTCATGAAAGTTTAATAACTATGGTTCAGGCACTTTCAATTTTTCTCTGAAAGATTGAGGTCTGCTCAAAGATGTGCATTGAATTGAATCCTTTCTCTATTTTCTATCAAGTATATCTAATTATTTTTTAAAAGGATGCTTCTTGGCTCGATGATTGTTGTACATAAGTATATGTAAAGAAATCTATTTGAAAATTTAAAATTAGGGTTCTTGTGCTATAAAAAATACCGGCTCATTTTCTAGTATGGGCAAGTGGAGTCCTCTTTTTCTTCTAAGTGTTATTTTTTCTGGTTTCCTTTTCAAGGCAGTTCAACTTCATAATTTGTTAACAACAGCCTTGACTATACAGTTACATTATATATTACATTATGGTATTTATTAAATCTAGAGGAAATGCTAATATCTAATACTCACACGAATGGTCCCATCACCACAGTTAGTCATTAATATCTGTTTTATGTTTAAGTTGTCATTAAAATTAGAAAGTATGTTGCCCTGACTGGTTTGGCTCAGTGGATAGAGCGTTGGACTGCGGACTCAAGGGTCTCAGGTTCGATTCTGGTCAAGGGCATGTACCTTGGTTGCGGGCACATCCCCAGTTAGGAGTGTGCAGGAGGCAGCTGATCTATGTTTCTCTCTCATTAATGTTTCTAACTCTTTATCCCTCTCTCTTTCTTTATGTAAAAAATCAATAAAATATATTTTTAAAAAATTAGAAAGTGTAATCAGATTACTTTAGCACTTCCTGTCTTTCAAAATGACTTCAGAAAAATATAGCTATTGATAAATTACAACAGCTGGTCAGGTCAATTACTTCAGCATAAGAGAAGAATTTGATTTTTATACTATTGGCACAGTTGAAGCACATTCATTTTTAATTCACTTCTATTATTCTTTTAAAATACTTTGATATGAAGATACACCTATATTATTTGGATGAGGTCAACCTAACAACTACCGATTCCACACTAGTCAATTGTTCTCTGTGATTGAACCACATTATTTGTGTTATTGGATTTTACATCATATTATTTTGGCAGACATTTGTACAATCTTAAAGTCATCATCTCGTAGGATAAAACACCTTTTTAGCTGTTTTAATGTTTTAAAGACAATACAACAGACCTAAAATAGTGTCACTTATGCTAAGCTTCTCATAAAACGGGCACATCTTAATTGCAGTTTTGGTTGGCTCCCTTAGAAATGGAATTTTAAATCAATAATTGGGAATCACCTGATCTGTATCAATTAGGTAATTTGCCTGATAACTACCTCCCATCATCAAAAGGAAAGTCACCTGCAACACCAATCTGCTTTTTGTCATGCACTTCTTTGGTCTTCCTCCCTTTGCCTATAAAACGCTTGTGTAGCTCCTTGGAGCTCCTTTCTACCTGCTAGATCGGATGCTGTCTGCTTTATCTTATTTGCTATATGAAGCCAATGAAACCTTTAACATTTACTCAGTCGAATTGTGTTTTTTAACAAATGGAAGGCAGATAAGTGTGAGAAAGGATTGTGACAGATATTATAGCATTGTTTTCTCAGTGTTGATTGATCTCTCATAAATTAATTCAGGCACTTTGTGAAGCCTTTGAAACTCTGCAAAATTTTCTGTGCATGTGCAGTTTTTATGAAGAAAGAATTCATAATCACCCAAAAAGTTGAAAACAGTGTTCTTTAAATTAGTAATCTCTAAAGCTGAAGAGAAAAGAAGGAACTTAAGCAATAATAGAAATAATGTAAAAATTATTTTGATTTATACTGACAGTAGAAAAGCCTTAGTTTTGTTTAATCTGCTAAGTCATTTCATGTAAGAGATATGTTGGTGTCAAAGAAATTGATCAGAGGGATCTGAAAAATCTTTATGTTTCAAATCTTGTCAATGCGCCTGTTTATTTTTTCACACAGCAGCTGGAGGGAATTTATGGAAACCTCAACCAGGTTATAATACTCTCTTAGTTAAAACCTTCAGTTGCTTCCCATTCCAATTAGAATAAAATCTAAACTCTGTGCGTGGTTTGCAAAGCGGTATGTGACTCTTGCCTATTTCCTCAGTTTCTTCCTGCCTAGGGCCCCTGTTGTCATCCTTTTTGCTTCAGTCCAGGAACCTTTGTCCATTTCTAAAGCCTGTTCTCTTTTGGAGTCTTCACATCATCTATTTCCTCTGCCCCAAATGCCTCTTCTCTCGAGCTTTGGATGGTGTACTTTCTCAGCGCCCAGGTTTCCCTTTGAATGTCATCTCCTAGGAGACGCTTTTCTTGACTACCCAGTGAAAGTTCTCTCCCAGTCTTTTTCACTTCACCATCATTTATTTCCTTCCTAGCACTTGTTATGTGTCATACGTAGCAAATGTATTTGTTTGCTCACAATCTGCTTGTGGATACTTCAATGTAAACTTCATGAGACCAGGAGTGTCATTCACCTCTATATGTTCAGTGCTTGGAACTATGCCTAGAATGTGGGATAAATTCAGTTGTGAATTGAAATGAATAAATAGAACAAAAGCTTATATTTATTTCTTAACTAGGGGCCCGGTGCACAAAAATTTGTGCACTCGGGAGGTCCATCAGCCCGACCTGTGCCCTCTCGCAGTCTGGGACCCCTCTGGGGATGTCCACCTGCTGGTGTGCCTGGTCAGCCTGGGTGAGGGGCTGAGGGCTGTCTTCAGGCTGCCCACAGTCCCTTCAGGTTTGGGACCCCTACTGAAGTACCTGGCCAGCCTGGGTGAGGGGCTGATGGATGTTTGCAGGCTGGCCAAGCCCCCCAGTAACGTCCCTTACCCCACTGGGTTGTGGCCAGCATGGGTGGGGGCTGATGGATGTTTTCAGACTTTCAGGCTGCCCACAGCTCCCATTGACCCAATGTCCCAGCAAGGCTGGCTGGACGCAGGTTTCTAGGGTTTGTTTATCTTCTATAATTGATACACTGTTCCTTTAAGCCAGGGTCTAGGCAGTTAATGAAGCCTCCTCTCTGCTTCAGCTCTGGCTTCTATAATGAAACAATGTTTCCCTTAGAAGTCAGGCCCGGCCTGCTATTTGCTTCAGCTCCTAGGATTGAAACAATGTTGCAAATATGATGTTCCCTGGAGCGGGGAGAAGGCCAGCTGGTCTGCAAACAGTTTCACTCCTGCTGCAATGGAAACTGCCAGTTTACTCAGCTCCCTGAGTGCCGGCCTTCATGTTGGCTGGGTTAATTTGCATACATTCGCTCTGATTAGCTGGTGGGCATGGCTTAGGTGTCCCGAAGGGACGGTCAATTTGCATGCTACACTTTTATTATATAGGATTACAATAGTTACAGATGATTGAGATGAGGAATAGGAAATGGTTAAGCCTTTAACAGTAATATGCTGATCATATCAGAGGGACATTTATTGCAGGAGTAGTGTTCTGTAGTTGTTTCTATCTTACATCTTTATCTTTCTTTCCGATCTGATGTCTATAATAAACCTAAACCAATTATGAGCCACAAAAAGAAAAGAACAAACTCTTTTTTTAATGACCTTGAAAATAGCATTGGTATTTGACACTTCCTAGTGTCCTCCAATTTTCTGTACGTGGATGTGTGACTGGCAGTCCAATTTGATAAATGATTGAAAGACTTCCAAGTTTATTGATAGGAGAGAATATTTATCCAGATTTGAAGATTGATATTTTTGTATTTTTTGTACAAAAGTCAATCAATTAAAACTTAAACTTTAACAGCTTTATTTTGGTATAATTGATATATTAAACAAATATTTCAAACTACTAAGAATGTAATTGTCAAAACATAAAAATTTTTTGATAATGGAATAAGCTACTGACTTAAGGAGAAAGCTCATTCTAGTTTCTAAAACAACTAATTTGTTAAAAGTTAATGCCAACATTGGGAATAAAATTGCTTTTCTCTAGATTTGGTTAATTGAAAATTGATATTAAGTTCTTGATAAATTGTAAATGGCTTACGTACTAGCTTACAATTTTTTATTCTTTCAGTTATCAAACATTTATTGAATATTTTTTTGGTACTGATGATATAACACAAGAAAATTTGCAAAATTTCTGCCGTCAAGAAATGTATGCCCTAATATTATCTCATACACATATTTTTCTTTAAGATAACCTCATTTTCACTTGCAATAATAGTGAACTTTAATCAATATTTCATGATAAAATCTTTAAAACATGGAAGCAATAATGATTTCATAAAAGCATCAAAGAACTAATAAGATGGAGAAGCACTATTTAGCCAAGTTCAGGAACAAGTGAGAACCCAGGGAGCTAGACACGGCACTCAGGATGCTTTTGCCTTGTGAGAGTTTGCTGACTAATGTTTCTTGGGACTTTAGTGCAGTTTTGCAATTTCTCTAGAATGGAAAACACACAAACAAAATTAAAGTACAAGTTATAGACACTGAAAAAAAGTGTAAAACACATGAAATATTCCTATGGAAAATATTTCAGTAGCCTCTTTGAATTTGGGGAAAAATCAAACCTAGCAATGTAGGACCTGGCCTGTGATGGGTGACTTTAATTTTTCTATAGTAGTAGAGAGCTGGCAAAATGTTCTTAACATTGCATGCACACACATACTTCTATTTGTCTTATTAGCAGATTCCTTGTTTTAATTATAGCTTAATGGATCAAATTTAATTTCTTATAAGTATATCTTAGAGACTAGTAAACATATATAGTTTTCTATAACAAACATAACTTACAAGTTCCTTTATTAAGATAATGTCCCTTAAAAAGTTTAGCAAATAAAACATTATTTTATTTGAGGATGATTACTTAGGATATGCTAGCTAATGTAACACTATATTCGTATATATAATTACTTTAAAGCACTAGAATTTGATCTCATCCCAGGAAACAGCTCAGTGTTGGCACTGTTGGTCTGTGTATGGCTTCTCATCATTAGATGATGATTCAGGGACCAAGACTCCTTCCAGTTTACAGCCTTATAATTTTATAGGAATGGGCTTTTGTGTTGGGTAGAATTCCATACTGAACATGGATGATACCATTAAAGAGAGGACTTTAATCATGATTTAGGCTGATTTGGGCTGAAAGAAAACCTTATATTCACTTGAGATCTGTCATCTATTATCTACCTATCATTATCTATCTATCTATCTATCTATCTATCTATCTATCTATCTATCTATCTATCTATCTATCTATCTATCTCACCTGTCCTCACTTTAATGTAAATGTCTTCTAAATGCCTCTTTTGTAAAATTTAAATTCTTTATTGTTTAAAGTATTACATAAGTCTCCTTTTCCCTCCATTGACCTCCCCCTGGCCGCCCCCACCCAAAACACATACCCTCACCACTACCACCACCCCATCTGTGTCCATTGGTTTTACTCATATGCATGCACACAAGTCCTTTGGTTGATCTCTTACTCCCTCACCCCTTGCCTTCCCTTATACGTTGGACAGTCTGTTCGATGCTTCTATGACTCTGGTTCTATTTTGGTTTCTCAGTTTATGTTGTTTATTATATTCCACAAATGACTGAGATCCTGTGATATTTATCTTTCTCTAACTGGCTCATTGCCCTTAGCATAATGCTCTCCAGTCCCATCCATGCTGTTGCAAATGGTAAGAATTCCTTGTTTTTGCAGCGGGGTAGTATTCCATTGTGTAGATGCACCACTGTTTTCTAATCCATCTAAATGCTCTTTAGAAATATTTGACAAGAGCTGTTAAGGGTGTGTGTGTGTGTGTGTGTGTGTTAAGTATCTAGGTCACAAGATTACTCTATTTTCATTAATGTGATTGAAACATATTTATATATCTAAAATAATATGTCTAATTACATGGACTATAAAGCAAAACCAGATTCAGACTAGGAGTGTCTGCAGGTCTGAGGTGAACATATGGTATCAAACGTCAGAAGAAGGATGATCACTAGCACTAACAATAACAGTGGACTCCAATTTACTCTCTCGCTTGCTGTTTACAAACATGTATAATTTCCATCATATCTAGTAAACCTCTTAAGATCATATGGCCAAGATTTCAGAGGACTTGTGAGACTGTCAACTAGTAAACTAGGTAAACACAAACAATGCTCTATATAACACATATAGATCAGATTTGTACTATGCAATAGTAAATGGTTTATTAACTATGCATTTCGTCATGCAAATTCCCAAATTATTTTTGAAACAGTGGTTCAGTGAAAAGGATAATATAAATAGCATTATGATAGAGAGTAAAGGGGGGAGAGGTTTAAAGGATACTGCACTATTTTACTCTGAATAGTGGTATTTATAGGAATATGTATTAGTGGTATTTATAGGAATATGTTTTGCACAGAGTAACAGTAAACTCCTAGTATATCCTTTCCAAACATCAAGCACCATATAAGCATTAAGTAACTAAATGTCCAAACACAGGAGTAGAAGTAAATGATAAGGAAGTATACCATACCACAACAGATAAATCATGATAACAGAAATAAGTCAAACTGTCTCTTGCAAAAAGGAGAAATAGATAAGACCAAGGAGAAAAACAAATGTAAAAATAACATATCTTGGAGGGTATGGGAGGAGATTATCCAAAGACCTTGTATACATATATGAATAACCAATGGAAACAGACAATAGTATGGTGAAGGCTGGGGCTGGGCCAGGGCTAGAAGGAGGTAAAGGGGGGAAAGTGGGAGACGTCTGTAATACTGCCAATAATAAAAAAGTATTCAGCCAGCAAGTGATGAAGAAATGACAGAATAGAATTATCTCCACTGATAACAAAGTATCATCAGCTGCTAAAATTATAAAAAGGGAATAATATGGCATCATGTACCTCCTGATAAAACAGCATAGCGACATCTGTAAAGTGGTCCTCTAACAACAAAATGATCAGATCAGAATCCAATCAGACATCCAGATTCAGCTATCACTTTACAGGAAACATAAATAAACATTACTGTATGCCAAAGACAGACAATTGCAAAAATCCATCTCTGAAACTCTGCAAGTGGAACAAGCTGGTTTCTTTATCAAACAAAACAAAAGAAAGAGAACTAACATTAATTGGATATTATTAACATTATGCAACTACTCTTAACTGTCTTTGTGATAGTTATTGTGATTATTTTTAAGTTCTATTACCTATTAGAGATACTCAGATATAGAGGTGAAATAATATAGTGACTCTGGGATTGGCTTTCAAATATAAAGAAAAGAGGAGGAGTGAGTAAAATTATCAATTCAACAAAAGTGACTCTAAGTTATTCATACAGATAGGCTGGTTAATGGATACATGGGATGGATTACAATATTCTATCTACTTTTATATATGTTTGAAATGTTTAATAATAAAATATGAAAAAGGATCTTACCAAAAAAAATCCAAAAATATTTATATGAATATTCAGTTAAAGAAGTTATAATAAGACAAAATATGTAAGAGAAAACAGGAAACAATTGATGATGGTAGAAATAAATGAATTAGAAAAAAATACATTAATTTGATAAGTAACTTCAAAGAGTGATATATTAATTATTTTAAGATAGCCAAATTACTGTTGAAATTTATTTAAGAAATTAAAAAGAACATATAAAGAAGTCATAAAGTAAACAATACCACAATTGTGAATAAGGTTAAAAACAGTAAACTATGTGTCAATACAAATAATTATATATTCTACTAGGGGCCTAGTGCACAAAATTCATGCACTGCAGGTGGGGTTCCTCAGTCCAGTCTGCCCCCTCTCACATATTGGGAGTCCTCAGGGGATGTCTTACTGACGGCTTAGGCCCACTCCCTGATCCCCTTGGAGAGCAGGCCTAAGGCTCTGTCTGGCCTCCCTTTGTGGGAGGTGACCAGGCTAATCAGGGGAAGCCACCAGCCCCATCACTCCACTACTACAGCCACTGCCAGTCACTGCAGCCACCAAGGCGTTTTCAGTAACATGGACTCCAGTCTCTTCACCATGAATAAAATGACAACTTTCTTTAGGTATTTTCAAGATGTGTCTTTCATAAGATATGACATTTCTTTCTTTCTTTCTTTCTTTCTTTCTTTCTTTCTTTCTTTCTTTCTTTCTTTCTTTCTTTCTTTCTTTCTTCTTTCTTCTTTCTTCTTTCTTTCTTTCTTTTCTTCTTTCTTTCTTTCTTTCTTTCTTTCTTTCTTTCTTTCTTTCTTTCTTTCCTTCCTTCCTTCCTTCCTTCCTTCCTTCCTTCCTTCCTTCCTTCCTTCCTTCCTTCCTTCTTTTATCCTCACTTGAGGATATGTTTCCATTGATTTTTAGAGAATGTGGAAGAGAAGGGAAAGACAGAGAGAAAAATCAAAGTGAGAACACTTCGATTGGTTGCCTCTTGCATGAGCCCTGACCTGGACCCCGGCCAGGGAGGAGCCTGCAACCTAGGTACATGCCTTTGGTCAGAAATGAACCCAGACCCTGCAGTCAGCAGGCTGAAGCATTATGCACTGAGCCAAACCAGCTAGGGCAGAATATGACATTTCTTATCCCTCCAGCAGTGGACCTTCTTTTCTTTTTTCTCCAGGAGTGTGGTGGAAAAACCCTAGATCACCTTTTTGGATTTTTAGTACCCAAGTTACTAAGAATATTACCAGTGGCATACAGAGAGCTTAGCCAATGAGCAATAAGAAAAGGTGTTTCCTCTGTAGTTCACTCCCATCACTGGCTCCACTCCTGTTCATCCAAACCTAGCTCCACCCCTACCCAGGCCTGTAGCCTCTGGCTTAGGATGCAGGCCTGGGCAGAAGATTCCCCAACCCCCATGATGGCTGGCTCCACCCCTTCCCAGGCCAGGGGTCTCTGCCTGAGGCTGTAGGCAAGGGCAGAAGACCCCCCCCCCACGATCGCTGGCTCTGCTCCTTCCCAGGTTCCTGCGATTGATAGCTCTGCCCCTCAGCCCTCCCTGCCTCCCCCACCACCTGCCTGGTTAACAGGCCTGGCTACTTCAGTTGTGGGGCTGAGGCGGACTGGGTGCCGCCATCTTAGTTGAGTTAATTTGCATAGTTGCTCCTGATTGGTTGGTTTGCGTTGCTTGTGGGATTGGCTTGTGGGTGTAATGGAGTAAGGATCAATTTGCATATTACTTGTTTATTAGATTAGATACAATGATTATGAATACATACTTCTTACACTTATGGAATTGAGAATTTCTTAGATTAATGAGGCAATAACCACAGAAATTATTAATAATACTTATTGCAAATTGTGTCAAGCACACTGGAGAAAATGAAAAGGATCCTGTTATGAAGAACACTAGAGGCCCGGTGCACGGAATTTGTGCACTGTGGGGGGGTTCCTCAGCCCAGCCTGCTCCCTCTCACATGCTGGGAGCCTTCAGGGGATGTTCTATTTATGGCTTAGGCCAGCTACCTGCTCTCCTTGGGGAGCAGGCTTAAGCTGCAGTCTGGCCTCCCTTTGTGGGAGGTGACCAGGCTAATCAGGGGAAGCCACCAGTCCCATCTGCAGCAGCCACTGCCAGTCACGGCAGCCGCCAAGGTGTTTTAATCAATACGGACTCCAGTCCATTCCCCATGAAAAAATGACAACTTTCTTTAGGCATTTTCAAGATGTGTCTTTCATACATTTCTTTCTTTCTTTCTTTTTATCCTCACCTGAGGATATGTTTCCATTTATTTTTAGAGAATGTGGAAGTGAAAGGGAAGGACAGAGAGGGACACTTTGATTGGTTGCCTCCTGCATATGCCCTGACCTGGCCCCCAGGGAGGGAGGAGCCTGCAATCTAGGTACATGCCCTTGGTCAGAATTGAACTCAGACTCTGCAATTGGAAGGCCCAGGCATTATCCACTGAGCCAAACCAGGTAGGGCAGGATATGACATTTCTTAGCCCTCCAGCAGTGGACCTTCGTTTTTTTTCTCCAGGAGTGTGGTGGAAAAACCCTAGATCGCCTTTTTGGATTCTTATTACCCAAGTTACTAAGAATATTACCAGTGGCATACAGAGAGCTTAGCCAATGAGCAGTAAGAAAAGATGTTTCCTCTATAGTTCACACTGATCTCTGCCGTGGGCCCCCCACACAGACCTGATTCCTCGGCCAGAGGTATGACTCCCATCACCCTCAGATTACCTGCGTGGCCCACCGCCCAGGCCTGAAACCTCTGTACCAGGCATCAGGCCTGGGCAGGGGAGCCCCCAGACCCATCCAATTGTCAGCTCAGCCCTTAGCCCAGGCCTGATGCCTATGGCCAAGGCTTTAGGGACCCCCCACAGCTCCAATGGCCAGCTCTGCCCCTGCCCAGGAGCCCCCTGGCTGAAGCCTTTCTTAGTTGCTTGTGGCCCACATGGGGCCTACCTCAGATTGACCTGGATGCCAATGATGTTCCCGGGATCAGGCCACTGGGTGCCTATGTATGCAAATTAACTACCATCTTTGTTGGGTTAATTTGCATACTCATCTGATTGGCTGGTGAGCATAGCGGAGTGACACCAATTTCATGTTTCTCTTCTATTAGTGTATATTAGGCTGTATCAGATTCACATAGGTGAAAATTGCAGGTCTACCTGAGACAATGATATTTATGCTGATAACTAAAAATATGAAGGAGAGGGGTAAGGTTAGAGGCAAAGGAAACAAAAGTAAAGGCTCTGAAATGGGTACAAACTTGGTGTGTTTGGAAAACAAAAACATCATGGTGGCAGAATGGGTTGTGTTTACTTCTTTCATAAATTTGAGCAGATTCAAGATTATCTTTATAATACCACTAGAGGCCTGATGCACAAAATTCATGCAAGAGTACTATGTCCCTGAGGGAAGACAATTGCTGGCACCAGCTTCCTTCTGGGACTCAGGCTTCCCTCACAGCCCTGGCTTAGTCCAGAAGGTCATCTGGAAGGATGTCCAGTCTAATTAGCATATTATGCTTTTATTATTATAGATTTTATAGATTTTGACACTAACATATTTTATGTATATTAAAATGATAGAATTATGTTAGAAATTACTTGTAATCAAGATATACCTTTTGAAGTTTGTTTTACATGAGAACTTCACCTATCATATGTGTTTCAGCAATAAAAAGGGAAAAAGTAAAAAAAAAATCTCTAATCATGTCTTTGTATTTCTGCTAATACTTTTAAAGAAGTAAATTCTAACTTTTTGTCTCCTTTATGCTAGGAGTTATACTCAGAATACTGGCATAAAGTCTCTACAATAGATAATTTTTTCCTATGCCAAACCTAGAAAGAACATAGTAGGCCGTTTTATCTTTATCTGGACATTTTATCTTTCCTCCTAGTTTTTCTAATATGCACTCTATTTTCTTGCTAGGATCCCGTCTAGAAAATCAAATTTGATTATTTCATACTTTCACATAACCTGCTACGTACTTTCCACTTATCATGATACTCAGCTATTAAGCAAGGAAAATTGAACTCCTAATCTAAATTTCAGTCTTACTAAGTATAAAATTATAGTCACTTGGAAGGGACACTGGGGCTATTCTGTCTCTGGTGATTTGTTACCAAGTAAGTCAACAGAATTGGTATTACAATTTTTATGAGTCTCAGAGGCTTTCCATTACTTCTTTGATACATACATCAGAAAAAATGTATTTGCAACAGATGGCCGTCACGTAGATGCATGGCTGGCTTTGTACTTGCGATCAAAGAATTACTGACTACCAGTGACAGGGGGATTGCTGATGGAATGTCCACTATCAGCTCTTCTTTTTGAACTTATCTATGACTTCATAGGACACTGTGTGTTGCTTTTTCACGTGACTGAGAGTAACCCTTCATGGAATGACTACAGGCATTCCTCGTTTTGCTGTGCTCCCCTTTATCACGCTTCACAGATAGTGCATTTCCATCAACATCAAGGCAGACCTTCCTCCAGCAAAAACATCATGACTGGCTGCAGACTCAGATAATGGCTAACATTTTCTAGCAATAAAGAATTTTTAAAAATTGAGATATACACATTTCTGTTTTAGACATAACATTATTGCTCACTGAATAGACTACAGTGTAGGGGTAAACACAACCTTTTCATGCATTGAGAAATGAAAGTTAATGTGACTCCTTTTCGTGTGATACTTGCTTTATTGCAGGGGTCTGGTGTCAAGCCTGCATTATCTCCAATGTACATCTGTATTAAACCCATTGTCTTACTTCAGGGACGTAGATTTCTTTTTTTATTGTTGTTTTCTCATCCATGCTAAAATTCTGTTGCCTGAATTTTTCTGCCTTCATTTCGGATCATATCTTGCATTGTACTTGACCATTGCATCCTAAAGTTGTTTCCCCAATTCTAGTAGGGGGCCGACCTTGTAATTATAGCACATGTAAATACTGGCTATTTTAAAAAGGAAACCAAGCACTTCACAACTGAAAGTTTGTAACTGGGGTCTAGTCCTGGATCTACTAGTAACTGTAGAATTTTTGGCAAGACATTTACCTGTTCTTTGTATACACAAGCATAATCTCAAAGTAGATGATCTTTAAATCCTTAAAATTATGATTCAACATGAGAAATCAAAGTATGAGCATGAATAAACTTTGAAATTGTACAATTTAATTTTATATCTGTGTTTCATTTTAAGTTGACTAAAATCCTTTTTTGGAAATATGTGGAATATAATTATTAAAAGCAGAATAAATATAAAATAATTGATTTAGTAATACCTGCATGCATTTTAATGTATGGAAAATTATTTCTTACATATATCTGTTATTTTATTTATTCTTACTCACTTTTTTACTGCACTCTTTACCATTTTTTACATCCTAGGTGGAATGTCAGGTTAAATTAGTTAACACCTGCAGGGTATAAAAGCTTTAATGAATAAGATGTCCTGGAGATTACTTATTTATTGAAACATTTTCAATATCTGCATAATGACTGCATATGGAGACTCCTTTATTCTTTATTTCCCCATAGTGTGGTGTATGTATACATACATATAATTTTTTTTAAACCCCAGCTGTATCTACTAAAACCCTATTATCATGAAACAGTAAGAAAATAAAATATGCTAGGAACAAATTCTATGAAAAGCAATTCAATAACAGCAATGTCACTCCTGAGAATCTTATAAATTTTAATAGTTGTCATGCCCATTTTTTGCTAATGTAATCAACTAACAAAGAGAAACAAATCATTCAGCCTTATTCAATTTCTGATAGGGGAGAAAAACAAATCCTTGATGCTGAAATATTTTATACCAAATCTTATTAAGTGCAGCCAGTCTTTTTGAAGATGGCATTGTGGTGATATAATAATAATAATAATAATAATAATAATAATAATAATAATAACTCTATTTCTCCATTTGTATTTATACACAATAAAATATTTTAAAATCTATATATAAATAAAATACGTTTTGTGGATTGAGAAGGGCAGATAATTCCTATTCACAGCCTCCATGTCTTTGTTTATTTTATCTATGTAAATAGAAAATAATCTAGTGAAATATTCATTCCATGTTAACTTCCCCTGTTGAAAACTGTCAACAATCTTTGAAAAAAAAATGTTTGTGATACTATTCCTCTGGAAAGGTTTCAGCTGAGCGATTTTGTTTTCAGTTGGAAAAATAGCAATCCAGAGGTCTTAAGCTAGGATGCATCACAATACATTTGGTAAGTATTGTTGTCAAATTATTAGCCCTACTGAAGAGGCCTTTTTTTATTTGTCTCTCAGAACTGAGCCAGTGTTCAGTGAACTCTATGATCTGCTCCCAAGTATCTTCAGGCTGTTTGCTCAAAGGAATTAGCAGTAAAGGTAGTTACAGGGACCAGCATAACCTGGAACCTAAATGGGAAGTGCAGGACGCCTTGACTTCACTTTTTGCCACTTGGAAATTATTTTTGGTAACATTAACTGATTATCATAAAATCATCAGCTTATTTTATTAACACGTCATATGGATAGTTGGGCCCTCAAACCCACTAGGGATTTTTACTTTTTTATTTATAAGAAATATTGGAGATTCAATAAGTGGTAGGGAAATGAAATGAGTACATTAATTGATTATTAACATAATATATTTATTGTTATATTTAATATGTAGTCATTCATAAATTTTAAATGCATGATTTAATCAGGTTTTAGCAAATGTATACTTAAGTAACTGTCATCCAATGATCGAGATATAGGTCATTTCTCTTACCCTTCGCTTCCTTTGGATTTCATTCTGGTAAACCTCCCAGGGCTTACGCAATATTGTCAGAACAATGGGTTTTCTTAACTGCATCATACTATATACTTTTTAGTGTATCTGACTTATTTTTCTCACCATAATTTTTTGAGATTTATCCATATTGTTGCTGCATCTGTAGTTTTTATCTTTATATGTGTGAAGTATCATCCTATTGTGTGATGATAAAGCCCATGTTTAATAATACTCCTGTTACAGACTTTAGACGGGGTCCCAGTCGTTCCGTATTACAAATAAAGCTGATATGAATGTGCATGCTGGACAAATCTTTTTCTGGAAATGCTTTTATTTCTAACGTATGGACCGTAGTGTGGTCGATGCAATAATCTGGAATTTGATAAGGCTTTCTTAAAGGGTCACATATAAGGAAACTTTTAAACTTTTAAATCAAAACTTCCAGCTTTGGTATATATTATTGTCTATATTGGAATCCAAGGGCACCGTGTACTTGATGGTGACACTGAGGTAGTTTCATGAGAGGTCTCTGAGGAGCAGTTGTAACATAGGCAAATTAGAGGAAAGGCCAATGATCAGGCAATTGCCTTTGATGGAAGCCTAGTATTTATTTGGAACAACATGCAACTTGTTTACATATAATGTTAGGTTAGCATCCTGATGTGCTATTTAGGAGCTCCTTGATATTGGTCAACCCATTTAACTCTCTGAGTTTGTTTCATTTATATTTGTTTTTTTAATTTTTAGAATTTATTTTAAATCCTCACCCAACTTTCTGTTTTTATTGAAAGAGAGAGAGAGAGAGAGAGAGAGAGAGAGAGAGAGAGAGAGAGAGAAACATCTATTAGTTGCCTATCATGCATGCCGTGACCAGGGATGAACCCACAATTTACATATGTACCCTGACTGGGAATCAAACCTGCAACCTTTTTAGTGTATGGAACGATGCTCCAATCAACTGAGCCACCTGGTCAGGGTTCACTTTCGTTTTTTAAAGGAACATAAGGATACCTACAGTGCAGAGTCATCATGCTTTGAAATGAAATATGCAGAGTGTGTGACAAGTTCTAATGAATAACATTGATTATAATGCATGTCATAAGTACACTACTTTCTTGTTCTCGAAGTTCTTAAAGTTGTAAGCGTTATTTTAGTGGAAAGGGGTGACAGGGACACCTCTTTTAACAAACTGCATGAATGTTCACCCGGAGAGTTGGAGAAAGAGGGGTCTAAAGTCAGTTTCCATCCCGTAGGGGGGCTTGTAAGCTTCTTCTGAATGGGTACAAAGCCTGAGTAACAGGTCAAGTGATTTTATTTGTTCATACAAGGGAAAATACCCAACCCCATGTTCGACTAAACTTGCTCTTACTCTATACCAAAAATAGGGACATAGTACATGGATACAAACACTGCACTATAGTATAGCAAATTTATGGATACACATTCAGAATTGTAGGTGCATAGGAAGACAGGTAAGCTTTGAAATTAAATGTAAATATTTATAAGACAAATGCTGCAGAGTATAAATGAATATTTAAAAAATAAAAAAAAACACACTAGGTTGGCTCTACTCAAGGTCTAGAAACATTGTTATTGTTTAGGATCAGAAGTTGACCTTGCCCCTAGATAAAGATTATATTTGATGACCATGTATGTCTTTCTTCCAATAGTTTTGTGAATTTTAATACAAATTCTGATTATATAAGTTACATAGTTGGACTTATATTACAGTTTTGCTTCAGTAGTTTTAAAAATAAAAAATATTCCCTATATACCTTTCTTTTATTTCTTATCTCCAGAAACTCTTTATAGTGTCAACAATGTCACACTTTGTTTTAAAACAAGCAAAGAAACACATAACAATACACTTCCTAATAGTTTGTATAGTGTACTGAAAACAAAAAATGATCATTTTATTTATTATTACTTTTAATCTAAAGCTTATTTTATGTTTTAAAGTTATAAATTTAAGTTTCCTCAATTATTTCTGATTGAAAAAGATGTTTTGCTGGGGAGATTACCTTAAACATTCAGTGCTACTGCTGAGGTCTTGGAGATCAGAGATGCCTGTTAGCATACATATGCTTCAAATCTTTTTGTGTTCTCTTTCTAAATGAGGAATTTAAAACATTGTGCCTCTGGAGTGTTGAGATAATGTTTTCCAAAGCATTTTGGAATCTTAAATTTGAAAATTTCAAGGACAGAAAAAAATGATTTTGTATAACTATAGCTTTAATGCTTTTCTTTTTTCTAGAAGATATTACCAAATTATTGCTCTTTCATCAAGAACTAAATATATTCTTTTACATATCCAAAGCATAGTCCCTGCAGACAAGGATAATTGAACATAGTTAAAAAGAAGCAGTTTTTAATTTATTTTCAGTTGGCAACCACAAGAATGTGTTCTTTCTCTTATTTATTTTTATTTAATCTTTGAGGCTGATGGCTCCCTAGTGAGAGGATAATATGAATTCAGTAATCGGGGCATTATTTTAACATCCCATACATGCCACATTAGGTTTCTGCAGAGTGTTCCCTTGTGCCAGGAAGAAGACAGAATGAAGAAAAGGCTCTTGCAGTGTGATTTTTGAATCTTCCTTTATACTTCAGACCCACCAGAGACTCTAAGGCAACCAGAAAACCCAACCAGATAATCTGTGTTCCAGAGAAGTTAAGTGGCATTATACGGCCCTGTACTGCATGCAGGTTTATACAGATATATTTACTGCATTTATTAATGTCAGAGAATATCAAAAGGACTTTCAGGTGTATTTCCAATAGAAGCAACTCACAAGTGAGCATTGTATTTAATAAAAAGTCAAAGAGGTTTCTGATCCTCATCTTGCTTTGTCTTCGGTGATTCTATCTTTATTTCATTTATGATAAATTACTATAGTGAATTAATGGTATTATGGAACCAGTCTTTAATATATTATTTTCATATTCCTTTTTCCAGCATACTGTCTGCAGAATTACAGCTTCCCAGATTAGTTAGCAAAACAGGCTATTAGTATTCATGTATTATGAGACTGGTTTGGATAATAAAAATGGCTAATTAGAGGAGAATCTGATACAATGGGCCGCTTTGTCATTGATTTTGTGATCCTGTCCTTTATCAATGACAATATAAACTATTATCTTATTACTAAACCAAGATTTAGTCATATATGATTCAAAAAACATTGGTCCATTTTGCGTTGTTTATTTGTTTTGGAGACTGAGAGGGCAGTGTTTTGACACTTTTTTTGTATTCTATCACTACATAAATTTTTTTAAGTTGAGGAGGTAAAATTGACATAAACATTACATTAGTTTCAGATTACAATATAAGGATATTTATATAAATTGTGTGATGACTTTAAAAAATTACCAGTAGGTGTGATTCTGTTTCTCTGCTTATGTTCTCACTAATAAAAGCAGAAATAATTCTTTCCTACCCTTTTTTGTCTTTGTTTAAGAATGAGTAAAACTTTTGCCCTAACGTGTTTGGCTCGGTGGATAGAGTATCAGCCTGTGGACTCAAGGGTCCCAGGTTCAATTCCGGTCAAGGGCATGTACCTTGGTTGCGGGCACATACCCAGGAGGAAATGTGCAGGAGGCAGCTGATCGATGTTTCTCTCTCATCGATGTTTCTAACTCTCTATGCCTCTCCCTTCCTCTCTGCAAAAAAATCAATAAAATACATTTTTTAAAAAATGAGTAAAACTTTCCAAGAGCCATGGCAGCACACTTTCCCTAGTAATGCCTCAGGATATTGTTTACAATTTATTAAATCCGCTATGGTATCAGTTTGGTCTGAAGTACAAGTCTTCATGGAATAAAGATGGATACCTATTCCTCAGGTTAATGATTCAGAGATTCAGGTAGCCATCTCTTAAAGATTCTTTCTGTCTGTTTGCTGTTCTTATTTTTGTTTTAGCCTAAGTTTAGCTTGAATTTGTACTTAAAAGACAGCTGCAAGTGGCATTTATGGCTGCATGCTTTGTTTTCATGTTCTATTCATGAAAAAGAGAGGGGAAAGGGAGGAAAAGAGATGGAGAGAGAAAAATAGAGTTTACATATTTTCAATAAATAGTTTTATTGCTCAACTATTTTAAATGTGTTATTATTTGCAAATGTGACTCTAGGAGGACACTTTCTTTGTAAAAATAATTGTGCAAAATAGAGGGCCAAAAGTAGAGGATGTTCTTGATTTTATGATTTCCTAGTCAAGTATGAGGGAAAGATGTGGAGCATTAAGACTGCATGAAAGGGGGGAGAAACAAGATGGCGGCATAGGGTAGACACCGTATATGCAGCTGTGAACAACTATTTCAGAAAAACCACGAAAAGAACACACGGACACCACTCGCACCCACAGGACGGCTGGCTGAGTGAAAATCCTACAACCAGAGAAGAGTCTGAGACTCAGAGCAGCAGCGGAAGCAAAGTACAGAGGTACGGAGGCGCG
>PVJC01005351.1:0-58171 GCA_004026665.1 Murina feae
TATAGTATATAATACATACAGCATACAGAATAGGTTTTAATTAACCATGTTGTCGGTAAAGCTTCCAGTCAACAATAAGCTCGTATTAATAGTTAAGTTTTGGGGAAGTTAATGGTTAATACGTGGCCCTCTCCAGGAGACTCAGTTGGTTAGTGTGTCATTCTGGACACTGAAGGTTTGCGGTTCAGTTTGCAGATCAGTTCCCCTTAGGGCACATATCTAGGTTGCAGTTTGATCCCTGGTAAGGATGCATACTAGAGGCAACTGATGGATGTTTTTCTCTCTTTCTCTCTTCCCCTCTTCCCTTTCTCTCTCTAAAAATCAATAAAAACATATTCTTGGGTGAGGATTAAAAAAAGTTAGTAAGTGGATTTACAACTGTGAAGGGAGTTAGTCAAAGATGAGCTGCAGTGCTGTTTGGTATGTGTGGAAATGGCGACTCCCAGGGGAGCAGCACAGCAGGGTGGCCCAGGCCTGGCCTTGCATGACCTTGGGCAGGGGCCTCAGGAGTGCAGAACCGTAACACATGCTGCCTGGTGGAGGGGAGTGGGGGCGGGGAGGGCCATTCTTGGGCTTATTTACATTGCTGTGATTTTGGAGGTTGCCTGCTCACACTCTCTGAATTCTTGTATTCCTAGCAGATATTTTGTTCATGTGGCTATTTTATAGACATAAGCAAAATCCATAGGGGTTTCAACAGATACTGGCACTTAAAAGTTTGTGGGGTGAGTAAAAAAGGGGGTGTGTGGACAATTTCGTTCAGCCTTTTTTTTTCTTCTTGGTCTCTGGTCACTTTTACTTACTTTTCCCTCTCTCCAGACAGAATATTTTGCAGATACCTGAAGCAAACGCTTCCCCAGTGAATCCTAAATCATGAACAAGAGACTAGCTAATTTTTCTGAAGCCAGGCTCCCTTTTGCTGGGACTGCTTCCCTCTCCTCCACGCCCCTGCCCCAACGGGGACCTCTGTTCCTCACCAGTCCTCCTGGTAGAGCCCCCTTCAGGGAGTTAGGTTGGTGGCTCTTGCCTTTTAAGACCTTCCGCTTCTCTGGCTAATGAATGCTTCCTTTTACTCTTGGTTTCCTTTAACAAAACATCGGTCACTTGTACCCTTGAGCATTGTCTCTTCCTCATTCAAGGCTCAGGGGGCTGAGTAAAAAGGTGGCCGCCCCTCTTTGATCATTTAATTGCTCCCTGACTTCAAGTGGCCATTCCTGGGACATAGATGGTCTCTGTCCTTATTGCACTCTTGCTCTCTCCCACCCAGAGGTCCTGTCAGCTCTTCCCAGCTCAGACAGATGGTGCTAAAATGCCAAGGTGTTTGGAGAGGGAGGGACTCAGGCCTTCCTGCCCAGGACTCATGGCTCCCCTGCTCTGTCCCCACACAGGGAAGAGTGGATGCGGGCCATCCAGATGGTCGCCAATAGCCTCAAGCAACGGGGCCCAGGCGAGGACCCCATGGAATACAAGTGTGGCTCTCCTAGTGACTCTTCTGCGGCGGAAGAGATGGAAGTGGCAGTTAGCAAGGCACGGGCCAAGGTGGTAAGTGCTTGGGGGACAGAGCTGCCAGTAAGTGAGCACGCCGCCCCCACAGTGTTGGCCCTTTCACCATGCAGAGTTTGAGGGGCCCCGGCCCTGCCATGACTGCCCTGTAACATGGGTGATCTCACGGTATAATGCCCTAGGGCTGCTCTGTGCCCACCTCCTCCTGAGAAGTCATTAAGACTTGTCCACCCCTCGCCCTAGCCAGTTTGATTTAGTGGATAGAGCGTTGGCCCTCGGCCTGAAAGGTCCTGGGTTTGATGCTGGTCAAGCACAGATCTCGGTTGCAGGCTCTGTCCCTGGCCCTGGGTAAGGCTGTTGGGAAGTAACCAGTTGATGTGTCTCTCTCACAGCGATGTTTCTCTCTGTGTCTCTCCCCCGCCCTTCCACTCTCTCTAAAAACAACAAAAACATATCCTCAGATGAGAATTAACAACAACAAAAAAAGACCCACCCACCCCACATCAGAGCCCTCCCAGGGCCTCATGTCTGGGAGAGTTGAGTGCTGGGAGAGAGAGCCCTGGTCTGAAGGTCACTCAGAACCAGCAGTTGCTGCAGAGCCCCCCTTCTTGCTCATGCTGGAGCATTTGGCAGCAGTGGCCTTTGATTTTCCTTTTCTTTTGTGAAAATTTTCTCCCATGGGCCACGTGCCAAGTTGCACTGATGGCCCTGCTCTCTCCCCATCCTGGCAGACCATGAATGACTTTGACTATCTCAAGCTCCTTGGCAAGGGCACCTTCGGCAAAGTCATCCTGGTGCGGGAGAAGGCCACTGGCCGCTACTACGCCATGAAGATCCTGCGGAAGGAGGTTATCATCGCCAAGGTGAGTGCTCCCCAGGCTGTCCTTGGCTGGCCTGGGACACACACACACACACACACACACACACACGGGGCCGGGACACTTACTTGTGCCTTCTGCTGCCAGCGTCTCATTTATCCACCAACCCATTCCTCTGGGTTCAGTCCTATAAGTCCCCAGGCTGGCCTGCCTGCCGAGCCCCAACCCCATGGTCTGGGCGCCTGGGGAGGGACATGGAGAGTCTGATGGTCCCATCCAGCAGGCACTCCCAGGGCCTGAAAGAAGGTGTCCCCATAGGCCGTGAGGGTGGGAGCTTGACTCAGGGTGTCTCAGTAGGAGGCTGGCCCAGGAATGGGATTCTGTTCCTTTTTTTTTCCCCTTTAAATGGAAAATTCCTAACATACACATTTTTAAAAGAAAAATAAATATAATGGACTCCCATGTAGTCTTCATTCAGCATCAGCAATTATCAACATTTGGCCAATCTTGTTGTGTTAGCTCTGCCCTCCTCCTCCTTTCTTCTGGAGTATTCTAAGTATGTTGTAGACAGCGTATGATTTACCATATGTACTTGTAGATGTATCTTCAGCAAGTGGAGATTTTAAATACCATAATTGTGGTGCTGTGACCATGTTCAACAAGATGAACACACCCAGTGTCATTGGTCCAAGGCAGGGTTTCTCGGCCTCAGACATTTGGGCTGACTGTTCTCTGCTGTGGGGTCACGCGTTGTACTGTGGGTGTGGAGCAGAGACCCATCTCCACCCAGGAAAGTGGTAGTTCTCTTCCTCCCTTCCCCCTGAGTTGTAACAAAGGTGTCTTCAGACATTGTTACCAGTTACGCCCTGGGAATAGACTTTCCCAGAGGTGGTTCAGGGCTGTCAGCAGCTCTTGGTGACTGCGGAGCCTGTGTTAGAGTCAGCGGGAGGGCTTGTCCAACCATAGCTGGGCCCACTCTGTTTCTGGTGGGTCTGAGGAGGGGCCCAAGAATCTGCTTTTCTGAATGCCCTGCCTTGGTCCCTTGTTCCTTAGGGTTTGTGGATGGTAATGTGCCACTCCTGTCCTTCTCCCTCTGCATAATGGCTAGGAATGGGGTTGCCTTTCACCCATCGCTTAGGTTGGGGGCGTGCATGCCGTCACCCCCCAGCACCTCACCTGGTCTCTGTCTCTCTGCAGGATGAAGTCGCCCACACCGTCACCGAGAGCCGGGTCCTCCAGAACACCAGGCACCCGTTCCTCACTGTGAGTGGTGCTCCCTCAGACCTGTGCACATGGGAGCCTCCAGGCCGGCCCCTTTGGACAGACTCAGGGAACAAGCCCAGCCCTGCTGCTTGCTGTGAAGCGCAGACTTAGTGTCGGCAGGTGACTGGGCCAGGTGTTGCTGGGCTCCCCAGGTGGCCTGAACCAAAGCCCCAGAGGTGGCAGCTTCTTCCTAGACAATGGTGTCATGTAGCACCTCAGACGACAGGTGAAGGGACACTGAGGGGTGGCCCAGGAGAGCATGGCTGCCACCTCTATGAGTTTGAGGCACTTCGCCCAGCTGGTCTAAGTGGGAACGTTATTTTTTGTTTTTATTTAATACAGATGTATTATTGTGCTGCCTGTCAACTTACGCTGAGCAGATGCCTCTTTGAGCTACAGCTGTTAGTTAAATGGACCAGGTTGAGGATGGCTTATTGGGTTGTTTCTGTACCTCAGTTGCTGTCTAGGAATTCTGTTAAGCCACAATACTTGTTCCAATAAGATCTCATGAGGTACTTCCATGCAGAAGACAGAAAACAGTGGAGTTCAGTGAAGGGTTCTGAGCCACCCTCTTTAGAGCTCCTTAGAGCAATTTGAGAACTACTCTTGGTTGGCAGATCGCTTGTCCAAGCTGTCTTTGGGGCCAGCTCAGGATTAGCTCCAACTCCCAGCCAGCATACCTCGTGTGTGTGGGGTGGGGTGAGGGGAGCACTTAATGCATTTGACTGTAAAATAGAGGAGGAAGAGATGTGAAATGGCTCTGCTTGCTCAAAATAGTCTCTCTCCTGACCTTGCCTCTTGGAAGCTCAGTGGCAGGCAGAGAACAGATTGTTCAGCATAGTAACCTCTCCCAGCCCTCAGAGTCATGAGCCCACTCACATACCCCAAAAGGCGAAGCTGAGGGTTGAACCCTGCTGCCTGACTCCCATGGCCAGGCCAGCAGGGGAGTGTCTAGGCTGAATCGGCAGTGCCCCAGCCACTTTACTTCCCCACAGGCACTGAAGTACGCCTTCCAGACCCATGACCGCCTGTGCTTCGTGATGGAATACGCCAATGGTGGGGAGGTGAGCCGTGCTGCCCCACCTGGCTTTCTGGATATCTTGTTTCCAAGTGTTGGGGAGTGAGATGGAGGGTAGAGGGAGACTTACCGGGGGTCAGCTGGTCCCGCCCTCCATTCCTTGAGGAAGGCATCGTGGGGAAACAGCTCAGAGAGGTTAGTGACTTGCTCAGTTTCACACAGCTAGTGGGTAGGATACAAACCGAGGTCCCGCGCTGTGGCCAGGGCTGTGGAGGTTGGACGACAGTGTAGAGGATGTTCTCGGAGGATGACCTGCAAAGAAAGCATGTGCCGGCCTTCTGCTTTCCCGAGTCTGTTGCAGAGCAGTCAGCCCCTTGTGGTTTCATAGCTGTGGCCACTTGCTCATGACTCGTGTCCTCTGCTTCCTTGCTGTCACTCCCTCATTCACTATCCCCTTCATGCAGGATGGCCCGGGACTTGCCCCTGCTCCTCCTGCAGTGTCAGTCCTTTACATGGACTCTTCTCTCAGTTGGTCCTTTTTGATTGTCACTTGCCGGTTTATGGAGTAGATGTGACGTTTTCACTGGACCTCCAGGCAGGGTTCTATCCTTCCCTTCTCTGGGCCAGGGGCTTGATGCCCTGCCCCCCTTTCCCTCCTCCGGCAGCTGTTTTTCCACCTGTCCCGGGAGCGTGTCTTCACAGAGGAGCGGGCCCGCTTTTATGGTGCAGAGATCGTCTCGGCCCTGGAGTACCTGCACTCGAGGGATGTGGTGTACCGTGACATCAAGGTGAGTATGTGGTCGCCTCCTGTGGAGGGCCTAGGCTGGCCCAGGCCACACATGCACGACTCACACCAGGGAGCCGAGCTTCACCCCCAGGGAGGGTCTGTCTTGTCCATGTGCCTGTGTCTAGCTCCCTCTGGGGCTCAAACCCTTCCGCTGTGGCTCTAGTAGTGATTCCACGGCAGGCAGCCCTGCGTGACATCCTTTCTGAGCCTCTTGTGAGCAAACGCTGCTGAGCAATGGAGGGTGTAAATTGGTACAGGCACTTCAGAAGGCAGTTTGCAGAATCCACCAGCAGTGGATGTGTGCGCACCCTGTGAGCCAGCCATTGTGCCCTAGGCGTATGCACCACAGGAACAGGTGCCTGTGTGCACCTCAAAATGTGGACACACTCCTGGCAGCTCAAGTCATACTAATAATCCCAGGTGTCTGCTGTCGGAAAGCGGATGAAGTCCGGGTGGTGTGTTCGCATACTGGGGCTGCACAGCAGTTAAAGAGACCACACTTCAGCCACACACAGCAGCATGGACATGTCTCACAGGCTGATGTTGGGAAAGCCAGGACAGACTGGATGAATCTGTGTTGATGACAGGTGTATGTATAGGCAGGAGAAACTGCAAAAGAGAGCAAGGAAGTAAAATTATTTCTCTGTCCAGAGCAGGGGATAGTTAGTAACGGGAAGGGCACATGGGGTGTCTGAGAGGCTGGAGGTGATCTTTCTTGACCTGGGGGGTGTTGCACAAAGGCCCAGTAAATGGCCCATTGTGTGAAGTTTAGGAAAAAGGAGAGAGATACTGACCCTCACACCCAAAGTTGGGGAGGGGAGGGGAGGCAGGTTGGAGCAGGACCCAGCCCTGTTTTTTTTCAGCTCCCCTGGGGGGTGGCCAGGGACTGGGCAGGTGTGAGCCTCAGAGGGTGAAGGCTTAATCCTGTGCTGCGGTATATCCCATAGCTCAGCCTGGAGCCCAGCCTGGGCAGGGCTGGGCACCTGGGGTTTCAGGGAGGTGGCAGGAAGCCTGGAAAGACATGTTCCTAATACACTAACTTTTCCTACAGCTGGAAAACCTCATGCTGGACAAAGATGGCCACATCAAGATCACTGACTTTGGCCTGTGCAAAGAGGGCATCAGCGATGGGGCCACCATGAAAACCTTCTGCGGGACCCCCGAGTATCTGGCACCCGAGGTGTCTGGGGCTGTGATGCTGAGGGAGGTGGGGCCCCGGGACCGGTTGCTTCCCCCACTAGACGCTCTGAGGGCCGGGCTCCAGTTCCCTAGATTGCCCTCCCCAGCCCCAGGCAGCGCCTTGTCCCCACTGGACCAGTCAGCTCCTAGGCCTCAGAGTATGGGCCTGGCCCCTCATTGCCCCTCCCCATCAGGTCCTGGAGGACAATGACTACGGCCGGGCTGTGGACTGGTGGGGGCTGGGCGTGGTCATGTACGAGATGATGTGCGGCCGCCTGCCCTTCTACAACCAGGACCATGAGCGCCTCTTCGAGCTCATCCTCATGGAGGAGATCCGCTTCCCGCGCACGCTCAGCCCTGAGGCCAAGTCCCTGCTGGCTGGGCTGCTTAAGAAGGACCCCAAGCAGAGGTGAGGGCTGGTGACTGCCCTGTGCTGCCCAGCACCACCTGCTGCCACTGTTCCCCCAGCCCAAAGGGGCAGTGTCTACAGGCACATGCACTGGTGGGTGTGCTGTGTGTGGTCCCCACAGCCTCTGATAGTCCCCACAGCTGGCACTTGGAGCACTCCCTGGGGTCAGGTCTCTCCTTAGTTCTCTGCCTGCACTACCTTGTTTTACGGGGATGCTGAGGAGCAGAGCGACCCTGATGTGGCCTTGGGTGGCCCAGTCATACCTGCAAAGCTGGGATGTGAGGTGGCCAAATCCCCCCTCAGTTCACTTTCTGGTCTTGGCCCAAGTTGCAGTCTCCTGGCTCTGGCCCTAGGCATGAATTCCCACTGTGCTCACTTTCCTCCCCTGTGAGGTGGAGGTCTGTGGCCGGGACAGGCTTATTAAGGTTGTTCAGGGCCTGCATGTCATAGGCCCAGGCCTGCACCGAAAGCGTCTCCCAGAACCTGGCTGCCCTGGGAGGCGGGTGCTCATGGCTGTCTCTGCCCAGGCTCGGTGGGGGGCCCAGCGATGCCAAGGAAGTCATGGAGCACAGGTTCTTCCTCAGCATCAACTGGCAGGATGTGGTACAGAAGAAGGTGAGTGCCACCACCCACTGCTTTCAGTAGGAGCTCAGCCCCGGGGGGTGACGTTGGCCAAAGCTGCCTGGCCTCAGGGTCCTAAGCCTGGGCTCCTCTTCTCCGCAGCTCCCACCACCCTTCAAACCTCAGGTCACATCTGAGGTCGACACCAGGTACTTCGATGATGAGTTCACTGCCCAGTCCATCACAATCACACCCCCGGACCGCTGTGAGTGTCTGAGGCCCCCATCCTGTGGGCTGGCTGGGCGGTGGAGGGTGTCTGCTGCTGACCGAGTTCTCCGAGAGGAAGCTCACAGGGGTTTTGCTGTTAGTCGTCTGTGGGCCCAGTGAGGCTCACAGCCACTGCCCCCCCGCCCCCCATTCCAGTGGTCCAGGCAGAGGTCTGGGTAGGAGATGCTTGGGGAGTCGTCAGTACCGAGATGGCAGATCCATAGTTGTATTCCCAGATCACCCAGGTCTTTGGAGCCGGATTATTCATTGATCTGTAGCTTTTGAGTTCTTACTCTCACCCGCCCAGTGCCGGGCTCTGCTTGGAGACAAGGCAGTGATGGAGACGGCGCTAGGCCTTGCCTTTGGGAACTGCTCAGTCCAGAGTGGTCAGGACAGTATGTAGGAGCACAGGGACTGGGGAAGCCCAGAGGAAATGCCAGACTGCAGGTCAGGGAGGGCTTCCTGGAGGGGGAGACATGGCAGCTGAGACTCGGTCCTGGCAGAAGGAATGGCTGTGGGACGTCTAGAAATGAGAGTGTTGCAGAGGTCAGAGAAGGTGGAGTGGGGGAGCAGGAGGGCCTTGTCCCCTGGAGGAGCGGGGATTACACAGGGGCTGTGGAAGGGCTTTCTTAGGAAGAGGAACGGGGTTGCATCAGGGCTTTAGAAAGACCTTTGGCAGCATGTGGAAGGTTTGTTGTGGGTGGGAGTGGTGGCCAGGGCAGGAGCTGCTCAAAAGAGATCTGGGCAGACCTCGAGGTGGACTGAGTGTGGAAGGGGGAGGAGGAGGAGAGCAGGGAGCTGGTGGGATGCCGAGGTGGCTGAGTAAGCAGCTGTGAGACATGGAGCCAGGGCTATGACCAAAGGGTGTCTGTCAGGGAGGAAGTCTCGGGGAGACCTCACCCATTGGAGTTTCTGCCTGTAGTCTTCCTGAGGTTGATTTCCTTCTGTCCCCGTCCCTGGGAGTCTGGCCGGGGTGCTGGGCCTTCTGAAAGCCCGTCTTTCCCATCCACCTCCACTGACCCCTGCAGATGACAGCCTGGGCTCTCTTGACCTGGACCAGCGGACTCACTTCCCCCAGTTCTCCTACTCGGCCAGCATCCGAGAGTGAGCAGTGCCGCCTGCCTGCCCGCTGCCGCCGCTGCCACCACCACCACCACCACCACCACCACCACCACGGACATGCATGGCTGCCGTCGCCGCTGGGGTGGTGGAGGGGGCTTTGTCTTTTTGTGTGGTTTTTTTTTGTTTTGTTTTGTTTTTTTGGTCTTTTTTGTTTGCATCTCCATCCCTCACCCCTTACCCCCATTTCTAGTTTTCAGCCCTCTGCCAAACTCCTCACAGTGGACCCAGTGGCCCTGCCTCCAGGATCCTGTCCTGCCCTCACTTTGCGCCCAGATCAGGACTGGGGAGACTCCGCCGCTGCCCCAGGACCTGGCCTTTGGGCAGTTGGCAAGATTTTGGTTTTTGATCAACACAACCCCCAGTGAGGAGCGAAAGCCGGGGGCCTGCCTGGATATCGGCTGGGCGTCCACAGCTGCCTGCTCTGTGCGTGCCGCCCTCAGAGGTGCGGATAGTGCTTTGGGGCTGCCTTCCATGCCTGTCATTAGGCTCCAAGTGGCCTGGCGAGGGGACAGCCCAGCCCCCTCCCCACACAGCAGGAAAGCAGTAATGCCCAGGGCCAGGAGCAGAGGTCTCGGGCTCCCTCAGGCTGGGGTCAATTTCCTGGTGGGGAACCCAGAGTGGCCAAGGGCATGGACGCTGCCTCCCTGCACCCCACGCTGCTCTCCTGACCCTGTGGACGAAGTAGGAGGAACATTTGGGGCCTAGCCTTCTCACCCCCAAGCCCCGTGCCTTACCAGGGCTTCCTTCCAGCCAGCCTTACTTCCTGCTGGACCTGGGCCTGGCCCCTCCCAGGATGGGGGCCAGGATTGCCCCTTCTCTCTGCCTGGGATGGGATGGCGGGGTGCCAGTCTCGGCTGTTACACATCTCGCACTGAGACAGTATTGGGCCCCATGAACTTGGTTGAGGAGGGGGCGGGGATGGGTGTCTCTGGTACGTACTCAGAGGCGGGGTGGGGGCCTCTGAGAAGGAGGCTCCAAGCCACCCCTCTCCCCACGCTCTACAGCCTTAAGGTGAACGTGTCAGTGCTATGGGCACTCGTGTGCGTGCGTGCCTTGGACTGTGTGCTGTTGGTATCCTTGTGCATCTGAGACAGTGCACATGGAGTATGTGTGTGTGCATGTGTGCTGGGTATGTATGTGTGAGGGCAAGGGTGTCCCGGCCTCAAGTGTGTATGTGTGTGTATGTATGTGTGTGTGTGGACTCGGGCCCCTGGCCCTGACCCCAGCATTTCATCCCAGGGGGAGGGGTGCTGCCCTAGTGGGAGAGCCACATGTGAGGTCCACTTGCTGCCCTGTCTCTCCCCCTTCCCCACCAACATCTCCGGGTGTTTGGAATGTAACTTTTGTGGTTTTGATCTTCCCACCTCCTGTACTATGTAGTTCACAGAGAGACATCTGGGGTGGGTGGGGCTGGTTTGGGGGGTGGGAGGGCTCTTCCTTTTTGTGTGTGTATGTCATTTATCTTGACAGTTCTCCCTCTTCCCCACTGGCCTTTCCTTGTTCCTCATATTTGTACGGTACAAGCAATAAAGACTCGTTTCAGACCGGGCCCACCACCCTGGGCCTTTCCTTGCTTATAGAGTGGCTCCGAGTGCCACCTGCCTCCTGCTCCCATTGCTGTTATGTAGGGCCTTTTTAAGTTGTACAGGCAAAGAAGGCGTCCTGGGGGGAGGCGGTGTCAAGCTCAGGCTGGAGAGGGAGGGGACTGCTGCGGGGGAAGCTGTTGAGTGTAGAAACAGGGCCTGTGGTAGTGGTAGGGGGTGGACAGAGGTCATCCCAGGCGCTCAGAATCTGCTTAGACAGAAAGAGATGGTGGGAGGGCCAGGGGCGGGAGGGCCAGGTGGTTCTGAACAAGGAGGGTGAGTGAGGGATCACTGAGCCCTGGCAGGAATGTGAGAAAGCATGCGAGGGGCTCGAGCCCTAGAGCAGGCATTGTCCGTGCATCTGCATCCCCCAGCCTCCACTGGAGCCTCGAGGCCCTCAGTTCTCTCAGATTCCCTCGTGTGACATGGGGATTGGTGGTGGCTGTCAGCTGGGAGCCCTCTGACAGCTGGTGCTCATGCTTGAGTCACTCTTCCCAGACCTTGGGACCAGGGCTGCCATGCTGCGTGCAGGTGAACTTCAATCTGATTTTGCCAGAAGCTGTTAGGGCTTCCCACACAGGGAGTTTTTGAGATCTTAAGTGAGGGTAGCAGAAAAGTTGAGTCCAGGAAGTCTTTGTTACCTGTAGCCAAGACTCGAGGAATTTTTTGGATTTTTTCCTTATTTCTTATGGACATTGTTTAAATTCTAAAAGTATGCCTTGTGATAGATAAACAGGCTTATGAAGAAAAGCCTTTTCCTCTCCCCTCTAGTCACCGTCTGAGGGACTGAGGGTCCGGTGCTAGAGAGTCTTTCCAGGAAGTGTCACTCAGCTCTCCGTGTGGTCTGTCCTTGGGGACCTGTGACAGTCCTTGGATGGATTCCTACAGGTTAATCAGCTGCTTCCTCTGTTGAACTTACTGTCCTTAGATGCAGTGGTGCTTCTTATTCCTGTAGGACTGCTCCCAAACCGGGAGTTTAGGTGAAAGAATTTCAATAAAACTGCCAATTTGAAAAATTAAATTTTGAGTCATCTGTTTTTTGTCATGTGCATGTAAAAATGTCACAAGTTTTGCGTGTGTGTGTAAAAAACAATGCAACAAAACGAAAGTGTGCAGAAGGAAGTGAAAATCGCCCGATCCCAGACCTGCAGCCCTGATTGCGGGTCTCACATTACCTCCTGCGCAGATGGGCGTGGCATCGAGCAAGGCTGGCTGCTGCTCCTCTGTATGCCTCTCCTCCCAGGTAACCGGGCCACGCCCCTGGGCTGTGTGCTGCCACGTGGACCCACAATCCCACCACTGTGTGTGCATTCAGAGGCTGTGTGGGGTCAGAACCATGAAATGAGGTTCTTTTTTAGACCCTTCATTTGGAGGAACTCCTGGTGGACATTACTGTGATGCTTCCCAGTTGCTTTACAAGGTTTTTCAGGATGGACGCACTTCAGCTGGTTCTGCCACCCCTGTGGACAAGGATGGACTTGTTTCCAGGTTTTTGTTTGCTTTTGCTGCTACCCGCAGTACTGAAGTAACCATAACTATCCACTTTCACTCTGCTTGTGCTTGTATTTCTGTGGCCTACATTCCAGGGTTGCTGTATTTTGATATGTGTCAGATAGCTTTCCAAAAAAAGTGTGATTCGTGTATTTTTGACGTTGATTTGAAATAATTTCAGACTGGTAGAAAACTTGAAAAAATAGTGCTAAAGTGATTCTAGGATTAGAGCAGGAAATACACAAGGTGAGCCTGGAGCATCCAGTCGTGTCCAGAATTAGAAGAACAGAACAAGGACCTAAAAGAACAGAAAACCTCACTAAGGGCATGTAAAGGGACCCGGGAGCCAATGGGAAGAGCTGCTAGTGGCCAAAGCTGAACGCAGTTTAAGCACCAAAACAGTGGTTGTACCCCGGATGGTGAGAAGACACACCTGTACAGAAGTCCGATAATTTCCATAGATACTCTGCCTTCAGGGACGCAGATCCCCTCCTTAGGTGTGGCTGTAAAGTGGCTTCCTTCCAAAGGACAGTAGAGTAGAGGCAAAGACTGAGGACCACAGCAGCCAGTGATGAGTCAGCATCAGCAGTGCCGAGTCATGTTGGCAGTAAATCTGATATGCAGTGAGAATGTAACTCACAGGTAGGTACCCTGTCTCTGTGGCCTTCCTCTCCAGAACTGATTCCCCAGTCTAAAAGAGAATACATTGGGCAAATCCCTACCGAGGGATGTCCTACAAAAGACCTGGCCACTAGTTCTCAAAGCTGTCGAGGTTGTTCAAAACAAGAAGAGCCTGAGAAACAGCCAAGAAAAGCTTTAGGAGACAAGGAGACGAAGTGCAATACATCCTGAATGGGGTCCCGGAACAGAGAAAGGACATTAGGTAAATAGGAAACCTGAATAAGGCATGGACTTGAATAACATTTCTATGGCTCATTAAATTGTGACAAATTACCACACTAATGTATAAGGCGTTAGTAGGGGAAATTGGGTACGGGATACTTGGGAACTCTACTATGTCTGCAACTTTTCATAAATCTTTTTTGTTGTTGTTATTTTAAAAAGTACAAGTAATTCTCGTCTCCCCTTCACGTGATTCCCTACAGTGTTTTACCTTTACTCTATTCCCTCCCCTCTCCACATTTACATATCTATCCTATAATGAGAACATTGTCTTAACCACAATCCAGTGATCAAGGTCAGGAAGTTAACAGTGTTCTCCTCAGACCTTAAATCAGATTTTGTGATGGTCACACTAATGTCTTTGTGCACCAAAAAGGAAACCATTTCCTGGCTAGTGACTCAGTCCAGGCTCGCTGCTGAATCCAGTTGTCAGGTTTGAAGCTTACGGGCAGTTATTTTGCAGAATGTCCCTCAATGAGGGATTACTGCCTGTTTCCTTGTGGCTATATTCAAGCTATTTTTGACAGGAATTCCCAGAAATGATGTAAATGTCCAAGTTCTCACCACAAGCTCACAAAAGCCCTGAGCCAGGCAGGTGCCTGATGTGTTTAAGGACCATAAAGAGGACAAGGTGTCTCAAGTGGAGTTGAAGAGATGGAGAGCAGAAGGAAATGAGGTGAGAGAGGTGACAATGGGATCTTGTGGTGAAGGAGTTGGGTTTACTGTATGTTTGACAGGAAGCCATTAGTCCAGCATCTCACTCTTCTACCTGCTTGCATTGCCGGCCTCTGACTTCTCAATGCTTCCAAATAGCAAGCTCTTTCCTACTGCAGGGCCTCTGCTCAGGCTGTTCCCTCCACTTGGGGTAGCTCCGCTGTCTTTGCTTTCCTGGCTCCTCCTCTTCCAGGTTTCAGCTCCAGTGTCACCTCAAAGAGATCCTTCCAGACAACTATCTCTAAACTATAAATCCAGACTTTCCACTCATTCATTAACAGATATTTACTGAGTACTATGTGCCCAGCTTTGTTCTAGGCACTGGGAACACAGCGATGAAAAACAGACAAGCCCTGCTCTCAGGTGCACATTCTAGTGCGGAGGGAGACAGTCGGTGCGAAGGAGAGAATAAGTATAGAGAAGGGGAACAGGAAGTGTTCAGGGCGATGCTTTCCATAGAGAGGGTGACATCGGAGTAAACACCTAAAGGAAGTGAGGGACATCTGAGGTAAGAACTTCAGGCAGAGGAACAGCCAGTGTAAAGGCCTGAGGTGAGGTTGAAGATGAGCCAGGAGGCCAGTGTGGCGGGAAAGGGAGGAGTGAGGGAGGTTGGGATAGGCGATGAGCTCACAGGTGTGTGCTCACCTGTGGGAAGATGATGTAGAACCACGTGGACTTTCACTTAGAGGGGGATGGAAGCTGCAATGGAGTTCTGAGCAGAGGCCACGTGAGACCTGACTTACTAGGTGTGCACGGGATCCCTGTGGCATGTCCAGGGGCAGGGAGAGCAGTGAGGAGCTGCCACACTAGTCCAGGCCCAGCCCATCGCTGGCGACTTCTCCCCATCACCCACCGCTCTGGGCCTACAGGCGGCTATAGGTGATTTGCTCACCCCTGAATCCCCACTGCCCAGACCACAGAGCCTCCTCTCAACAGTGGTTAAGTGATATGTAGCTCCTATGTACTAAACTTTGATTCTTTTAAGCCCCGAGCTGGCCACTTACCACACAATCTTATAAAATCCTCGGGACAACTATCAATCGAAACAGTCCCTACTTCATAGCTGAAGAAGGTGAGGCTCCAAGGACTGCTCGTCTCGTCACATGGTAAGTGGAGAACGAGAGCTGGACTCCAGCTGCCTGACTTTAGAGCAGCGGTTCTCAGCCTGTGGGTCGCAGCCCCTTTGGGGGTCGAATGACCCTTTCACAGGGGTCGCCTAAATACATCCTGCAAATCAGATATTTACATTACGATTCATAACAGCAATATTAGTTATGAAGTAGCAACAAAAATAATTTTATGGTTGGGGGTCACCACAACATAAGGATCTGTATTAAAAGGTCGCAGCATTAGGAAGGCTGAGAACCACCGCCTTGGTCTGTGGTCGTATTCGCCATTGACCACGCACTGCCCACCTGCCCAGGTGAAGCTTACTCAGCACGCATGCGCCCCGCCTTGCTTAAAGCTCCTCGCTCCAGCAGGAAAAGCTGGGCTCTTGGTTTCGACCTCCACGCCAGCCTAGAAGATGCTGGTGAGCTATGGGAGCCTGGGTCCCCCTCCCAGCCGGCGCTCCAGGCGCTGACCCCAATCCTCCCTTGCAGAGTCCAGCAGCCGCCCTGGACCCAGAGCCTGAGAGCGTCCCCGCGGGCACGAGCGCCTCCCCAGCACCCCCGGAGAGGCCCCCGGGACGGTGCGCGCCGCCGGGGCTGGAGGAGGCGCTGAGCGCGCTGGGGCTGCAGGGAGAACGCGAGTACGCTGGGGACATCTTCGCCGAGGTCATGGTGAGGTGGATGGGCAGGGCAGCCGAGGGGGTGGGTTGGCCCAGGCCAGAGTTGCTGGGCTCGCTTAGAGCCCGTTTGATGGGCATTTCGGAACTCCCTCCCGGCCAGCCTGTCTGCCCCTTCCCAGCCCCACCCCAAGTTTCTGGCTGGTTTTTCCTGCACAGTTATCTCCGAATGACTTCCCACCCTCCCAGGCTGTTTGCAGGTCCTCCTCTGGTACTTCAGACGCCTCTTACTCATCCCTCACACTTATTCGTTTAACAAATATTTAGCAATTTATCAACAAATGTTTTTCTATCCTCCCTGTGCCTTATAAAAATTAGCTTCAAAGTAAATTTAGCAGATGTTTTTGATTGTGGAAGGCAAGCAAGCACGTGTAGGTGATAACTTCAGAAGGGCCATCAAGACCAAAGCACAGACGCTGCCAGGAGAAGCACTCAAGGGATGAAGTACTTTCACACGCATCCTGGGAACAGCTCTTCTGGGCCAGGGTCTCTGTCAGGGGCTGAGACACAGCTGGGATTTGGATGGAAATGCTTGTCCTGCGGTGCCCGCAGCCTTGTTGGACAAACAAAATACACAATGAAACGCAGCCGTCTCCAAAGTGAAAATAATACGAGGGAAATAAAGTGATGCGATAGGGAGGAGTATGGAAAGAGTCAGCAATGCAAGGAGCCGGGGATGGACCACTCCAGGTGGAGGCAACAGTACACATGTGCATGGGTACTGAGGCAGGGATACGGTTGGCATAGCCCAGGGGCCAAGGAGGCTGGGGCGGCTGGAGTGTGAGGAGAGAGAGGGAAGAGGTGATGTTGGAGCAAGGACGGGGCCTGGGAGAGTCTGAGAGGAATTAGATTTCCCCCTGAGGGTCCTGGGAGCCGAGGAAGTGTTTTAAGCTGGGAGTTCCTTGGTCAGGTTTCTACTTGAGAAAACAGGTGTTCTGAGGAGGATGCATTTGCCTGGGAACGCAGGGGAAGATGCCCAGGGGGCCCTGTGGCACGGGGGCTGAAGATGGGGAGGGTGGATAGGGAAACATCTGGAGAGAGTCGGGTTCTAGATGGTTACGGAAGAGGAGCGCATCAGGAGACGCTGGAGGCCAGTTTCGTGTGGCACTCATGATGCCTCCAACTGGGGTGAGGAGGCTGCCGCACCCAGGTCTGGCGTTTAGGAGAGAAGCTGAGGCACAGGTGTGGAGAGTTAGGCTGCCCCTTACCTAACCCCAGGTGTGCCCTGCGCTGCCCCGGATGGCCCTGCCCCGCTCCGTGACCCCAGAGATGCGCGCACTAGTGGTGGACTGGCTGGTCCAGGTGCATGTACGTAGGTACCAAGAAGGGGGTGGGGTTGGGCCTGTGTGGCAGCCTGATTGTAACCTGTGCCCCTCCCCAGGAGTACCTGGGCCTGGCGGGGGACACTCTCTACCTGGCCGTGCACCTGCTTGATTCCTACCTGCGCTGCAGCCGGGTGCGCCTACACCGTCTGCAGCTGCTGGGCATGGCCTGCCTGTTCGTGGCGTGCAAAATGGAAGAGTGCGTGCTTCCCGAGGTACTTCGGGGCGGGGCCAGGAGAGTGCCGTTCTTTCTCTTGGCAGCAGTCACAGGTTAACGGTTAAACTACTGTGTGCCAAGCACTATGCCCAGTAAAGTTGTCTTGGAATCCCAGTAGATCTGATGAGGTCAGGGCTGCCAATGTGTCCTTTTAACGTTGGAGAAGACTAAGGCCCAGAGAGAGGAAGACATTTGCCCTAAGTCAAGTCGTTGGGACTTGGACTTAGTTACAGTAGTTATAATCCTTAATGAGTGGTTACAGTTAGCATGTGTACACTCAGTGCTACAGAACTGCCTGGTGAAGTAGGAGCAATTCTCCGTTTTACAGACAAAGAAACGGAGGCTCAGTGCGCCCCGGATGCCCATGTCACACAGTGCGGAGTGGTAGGGTTTGAACTCGAATCCAGGTTTTTCTGACTCTGAAGCCTATATTCCCCAAGACGTCCACACAACAAATCAATGGTCCCATTATACAGACCAGAAAACTGAGGTCCAGAACAGGGACAGACCCGAACCCAGGGCAGGGAGTCACGGCCACGGTCTTTCTCTCCAATCCGCAGCCCGCCTCCCTCTGCCTCCTGGGTGCTGGCTCCTTCTCCCAGGCCGAGCTTCTGCGAGCCGAGCGCCGCATCCTGAGCCGCTTGGATTTCCGACTGCACCATCCAGGTCCACTCCTCTGCCTGGAGCTGCTGGCTGCTCTGGCGGGCAGCAACCCCCAGGTGTGAGGGGAGGGGCAGGGGCGTGGCCTGCGCGGCGAGGGGCGTGGCCTACGCGGTATGGCGGTGTGGCCTGATGGTCTGGCAGGTTTGGCAGGTGATGCTCCTTGCCGCCTACTTCCTGGAACTGTCTCTACTGGAGGTCGAGGCCGCTGGGTGGGAGCCCAGTCGCTGCGCAGCGGCGGCGCTGAGCCTGGCTCGCCGTGCGCTCCACGTGGCGGGCTCTGGGTTGGAGCCGACACTTTACAGGTATGACCTCAGAGGGTCCCGCAGCCCCCAGGTGGCAGCTTCAGGATCTGCCTTCTTGATCCTGTCTTCACTGTCTCAGAGGGTGAGAGACAATTATTGAGGGGGGAGGGCATGATGACACCTAGACTTGATTTTTCTGGGCATAAGAGAGAATGGGGTATTTGCCTAGCCTCGGGGTATCCCATTTGCTTTTCTCTGGGCGGACCTGGGAGAGTGGGCTATTGTCCAGATTTGGGGACCCCTTAATCTTGTCCAGGGTGGAATATAGGATCTCCCCAGCCCGGAAGTTGCTCTGGCTGTGTTTCAGGGCTGAGAATGAGAGGTCTGCTAGCCTCTAACCATAAATGGGGTATCCCTTTAGCTGCTAGAACCCCTCTCCCTGTTAACCATGCCACCAAGGGGCGGGGCGAATTGTCTGTCCCCAGCTGTGCCCACGGGGTAGAGCTGGGTGCCAGTCCATCTTCAACCCCAGTCCTTCCCTCCTCGAGCGAGCGCCCTGGCCTGGCGCTAACGGCGCCCTGTGGGGAGAATTGAGGGTCTGCCGGCCCCTCCAGTCACTTTCTAGTCTAGATGATGGGCCATGTGCCCTGGAAGGTTTCTGGGGCCCAAGTCCACGTGTCTTCTCGGCCTCCAGCTCCAGCTCCAAGGGCAGGTCATCTCCACCGCCACCCCTTGCATCCGCCTTAGTTTCTCCCTTTCCTTGCAGCACCGCGGAGCTGGGCCCGCTGGAGCCGTGCATGGCCCGCGCGGTGCTCCGAGGCCCCGCACCCGGCCGTGCTGCCATCTTCCTCAAGTATGCGAGGCCCCAGCGTCGGGGCACCAGCCTCTTTGCCGCCCGCCTGCTCCGCTGCCCCCAGCCGGGCCCCCCCTGATCCCGACACCCCATCAAAAAAGTCTCAGTGTGTGTCCGTCTCCCACTTCAATAAAAGTCTCTTTTATTCCGAGCGCCCTGTCCTTCCTGATCAAATCCTGGTCCATCTCTTGCTTTTGATTGGTTATTTTCCGGCCCTCATCCCTGGGGTTGCATGTTCTCATTAACTTCCTTAATGATGAAAATTACGAACTCTTCCGCGAGGGGGCACTGGCGGGCTTCCGCCCGGACAGCTCTGCAGGATCAAACTGGGATCCCAAGCGCAAACATTTGCGGGAGATAGAGGCTAAGAGGAAAATTCCAATGCAACTCAAATGGCCCTCAGACTCAGAGCTGGGAAGAATCTAGGAGGGATGGGCTATGGGAAACGGAGAATGCCTGCCCCAGTCGTGAATTCTAGATGTTACCAGGTTTTCAGATTTTGTTCAAGTGAAGCTGAAAACCTGCAATTCCTTAAATATCTCTGCTTTCCTATGTTGCCAACTAATTCAATATTTTTAAATGGTTGCACAAACCCAACACATCGCCTGCGAAGGTCATCTGTTTGTGGCTTTATGGGTCTTTGATAGCAAGAGTTTGATAAATGGGATCTGATTTACTTAATTTCATTGTGATATATTTAGATTGTAAGTTAATATACTCACAAAGTCTTAGGACATTGCTTAGCACTTAGTAGGTGCTGTGAAAGTGCAGGACTGTGAGTTAGTAGCAGTGGTCCTGTTTCTACCAAACCCCTGGCACCTAGCCATTTAGTAAGTGCTCAGAAAATATTTATGAATCAATGGATCTCCATGTTTTTAATTAAAAACATCAGAGGCACAGAAAGATGACCTCATTACTCTGGAATTCAACCACAGGAACATTAGATTCTTAACCAAGCCAGGCGTTGAAGGTGCAGGGAAAAGGAAGTTTCTGTCCTATGACATTCAAGGTTGGACAGGATCGGGGGAGAACCTCACTCAGCAAATCATAAGAGAGAAAAGCAGATGCTGCTGTTGGAATGGAAGGTGCCTTGTTCAGGTTTGGGAATGTGGTGTGGGGACCCCCTGAGGGAGATGTGGGATGGGAGGGGAAAGGGATAATAGAAACACAAGCTTGGTTCTTGGAGCTGAGAACTCAAGCTAGGGTCTTGTGGGGGTGGGGGTGTAATACATAAAGTTATTCATTCATTCAACAACCATATATGGATGCTGACTCAGAGCCAGACACTTGTGCTCACCTGTCTCATAGTCTCACCGATGATAAGAAACACAGGTTGTTAATTGGCCAGTATGTACCAGGCCCTGTGCTAAGTGCTTTGCATAACAATCCAGTCCCTGCATCTCCGCTGAAGCAAGCTCACTTGTAATCCCCATGTTGCACAGACAGAAGGCAAGCTGGAGGCAGAGTGAGGAGCCTGCCCAAGGTCCCACTGCTAAGTCAGTGGCTAAGGAGAGCTGAAGGACAACCATCTCTTTCAGCCTCAGTTTTTCTTCCCAAAGGCTCGAACATGTTGTATTTTCTGTTCACTCTTATGATTGCACCACTCACTCTAGGCTGTCACCTGCATTCCCACTGGTTTTTCTCAGTGAGTTCAATGAGGTCAAGAAGCAGATCTCTCTTGTTCATAGTTATCCCCTCCTCCAGGAGATCCATTGATTCATAATATTTTCTTCACTCACCACTTCAGTCTAGGGCACACATCTCCTCTGGGCTCTCAGAGCCTGTTGTGTGTCCTCCATCCAGGGCTTGGACCCTCTGCCAGTACCTCCCCCATCCTGCCCTGACCACTTTGCCTGAGCTTCCCAGGCTAGCCCATTCTGGGCTGTCACTGGCTACTGGTTTGTCTCCTCACAGGACTAGGGGCTCCATGAGGATAGGGCCTGAGGCTCCCTCCTTACCTGCTATATCCCAGTATCACCCAGTCCAAAGCTTGGCACAGAAAATGTATAATGAATATTTGTTTGTTGCATAGATAAACCAATGAGTTTCAAAGTTGCTATCATTGTCCCTTCCATGTTACTGAGGAGGATATAGAATTCCAGGTAATTTAGGTGATTTGTCCAAGTCATATGTAACTATTGAGGAAAAACCCAGGGAACTGCATCTGGGCAGCTTGATTCCAAAGCATGTATCCTTATCCAACATGCCAAATGCCTAGTGGACTGAAAATCAGCTTTTCACGAGGTTGAAATCTTCCTGTTCTTTCCCCCAGACTTATCCTTTCCTTCTAGAAAGCTTTCGGCACGAGGGAGGAGAGCAGACAGAAGGGTGGGGGAGTGGGGTGGGTGGAGAGGAGAAAAAGGTGGGCAGGAGAATGAGGGCTGGGGCTGATTTGGAGAAAAGAGTGGGGAAGTCTTGAGGGGTTTCTCAGACCCCTAGGGGGCAGCTGGAGTCGGCTACGGGAGGTGAAGGGGCGGAGAGAGGGTGGGGACAGGCGCGGGGCGCAGCGAGATCGCTGCAGCAGCGGCCTGCAGGAGTTTCCCACAATGCAGCGCGGCGCGCTGTCCCCGGTGCTGATGCTCAGCGCAGCCCCGGAGCCTCCACCGCGCCCGCCTCCCGCACTCTCCCCGCCGGGCCCGGGTCCCCGCCATGGCTCCGCTCGGTCTGGTCCTGCCCCAGAATCGTCGGGGGGCCTGGGCGCGGCGCTCGACAGCAGCCTTCGGGCCGCTGTGGCGTTCAAGGCGGAGGGTCAGCGCTGTTACCGAGAGAAGAAGTTCCGGGAAGCCATTGGCAAGTACCATCGGGCGCTGCTGCAGCTAAAGGCGGCGCAGGGGTCCCGCACTGGAGGCCTGCCCACCCCCGCCCCCGGGCCCGCCACCAGCCCGGGGCCCGCCCGCCTCAGCGAGGAGCAGCGGCGCCTGGTGGAGAACACGGAGGTGGAGTGTTATGACTCTCTCACGGGTATGCGGCCGTCCGTCGGGAGCGCAGAGGGTGCTAATGTGACGGGGTGGGAGTGAGGGGCAATCCTGAGGCCTTGGGCGGGGTGGGGTGAGCAGAGGCTTGAGGGGACCAGCGCTGGGGGGAGACATCAGAACTTACCAAAGAGAGGGCTTGGGGAAGCAGGGGCCCACGGGGATGGAAGGCGCTGGGATGCAGGAAATGGGCTTTGGGCTGCCACCGCGAACCTCAGGTGAGAAACCTTGCCTCATCCCTCACCCGAGGTTGCCCTCAGTACTATTCTCCCCTCCCACCCTCCACTACGAAAATAGCCTGAGCGCTAGTCTGTTTTTCACACCCTCTGGCGGCAGTGCAGATTGATTCCATTCTGATTGGTCAGAGGCTCCGCAGCCCCTGGCGGCCTGAAAAAGCCTTTAGGCCCGGCTCAGCCGGCCGTGGGAAAGGGAAAGGGTGGGGGTTCCCTCGCAGCCTGAAATCCATGCTCCTCGAGGTCTTGTGAAGTCTGGGGTGCCGGCAGGCTCTGAGAGCACGGGTCCTGGTGCCCCCACAGCCTGCCTGTTGCAGTCGGAGCTGGTGAATTATGAGCGGGTGCGCGAGTACTGTCTTAAGGTGCTGGAGAAGCAGCAGGGCAACTTCAAGGCCACCTACCGCGCTGGCATTGCCTTCTACCATCTGGGTGACTACGCGCACGCATTGCGCTACCTGCAGGAGGCCCGAAACCGGGAGCCCACAGGTGAGGGGGGTGGCGGCCGAGCGGAGCAGGGCCAGGGGCTGGAACAGAGTAAACAAGGGCAGGAAGGTCGGGGCACAGCTACTTCAGGGAGTGCTGTACCACACTCTCCACCTCCTCCTCCCCCACTCATCCACCCACCATGCTTCCTTGATATTCACCCAACCCTCTCATCTATTTATTGACTCGTTTTGATACTTCCCACTTAGCCCCTTCCCTATGCACTCACTCCCCTTCCCTATGCACTCACTCCCTGGCCCCGCTACACACAGTCACACATTCCCACTCCCACATCCACCTTCATCCACCCGTTCTCCCAGCCACCACTTGTGAAGCATTTGCTGGAAGTTAGACCCCTGGGTGGGAAATGGCAGGACATTTGCTGGGGCTGGGACAGGGGATGGCAGAGCTGGAGACTGGTTCCTTGCCGTCTGGGGTGTGCTGGTGTGTAGACAGACACAATATGAGATTCTGTATTAAGAGCCAATGAAGAGGAGCACAGCCTGCATGACATGGGCTGTGGGAGTGGAGCTGGTAAGTGGCTGGAGAACAGGCTTTGCAGATGTCACTGGAGGTAAGTAGAGTAACAGGAGTCTGAGCAGAACACCTGGCAGGGGAATAGCAAGTGCTACTCTGCAGGTGTGACATGCCCCCTCCCTTGATGGGCTCGGGCTTTTGAAGAAGGGGTCAGGCAATACCAGCTGGGAGCCACTGAAGGCTGGGGACAGTGAGGTGTGAACTGAGGTGCTGCAGGCCTCACCCAGGACACCCAGATAATGCTCTGCCCACCTTCCCTGCAGACACCAATGTCCTACGCTACATCCAGTTGACCCAGCTGAAGATGAGCCGGTGCAGCCTGCAGAGGGAAGACAGTGGGGCCCAGCCTCGGGATGTCATTGGCTGAGGCCAACCTATGGAGACTGTCCCTATCCCCCCACCCCATGTCACTGTGTAACTTTCCTGACTCGTGTGTTTGCTGGTAAAGCACTTACCACAACCTCTTTGTGTGATGTTCTTGTGGGAACCAAGGAGAGGACATAGGCCTGGGCTTCACCCTCTGGACCTCAGAAATCCAGAGGGGCCTATGGGGAAGCAAGGGCGGTGGCGGGGTGTGGGGGTGGGGTAGCCAGGATTCGGAAAAGATACACAGCAAGCATGGCAGGGGGCAGGGGTTACCTTTAATGCTGCATTTTGTGCCAAATCCCCACATTGCCCTGTCCCTGAGTATCCCTGCCCACCTTCCCCCCATGCTGCAGGGCGAGCACAGGGTACAAAGGAATAAATTAAGTGTTCTTCCCTCTCCCCTCCCCCAATAAATAGAGACTCCTGCCCAGCGTCTCCCCTGCCTTGTGGCCTGGTGGCCTGGGCAGGGCCTGGGGTGCTACATTCATGGCTGCCCAAGCGGGTGGCAGCGGGCAGGCCTCAACGGGAGCCACGGGCCCCACACAGGGGCACTGTACTGTCCTGGCTCTGCCCCTCCAGGTCCATGTCAAGCAGCGTGGGCTGCATGCTGGGGGGCCCGGGGCTCTCTGGAGTGTCCAGCCTATTGGGAGGCGAGATGCTGAGTGTCCGGCCGAAGGAGACCAGTTTCCAGGGGTCCAGGCAGGGGCGGCTGGCAGCAGGCCGGGGTCTTGGGGTGAAGGTCAGGGTGGTGGGGCGGCCAGGAAACTCAGGGGGCTGGAGGTGGGTGGGAAACAGAGCCTGGGGTTTAGGCAGGTGGGGGAGGTCCAGGGGATCTCGAGGGCCTGGTAAGAGAGGATCAGAGGAGGTGAGTGAGGTGGAGCCGAGGGTGGTATTGAAAAGCCAGGAGCATTGACATAAAAGTTGGAATTTCTGACTTTTCTCAAAAAACCTGCTGGAGAAAAAGCCTTCATCCTTCCCAAATCTCTTACACTGGGGCTAAGGTCAGAAAGAGAGCTCAGAGCTATTGAGAGGCCTGAGGCATGACGGCATCTCTAGACGGGGATAGCAGCGCGCCCCACCGAGGTGAGTAGGTCCAATAGTAACAATGGTGAAACAGTAGCTCGTGCCTCCGGGGGTACCTAACTTCTTTATGTCTCAGCCATCTTTGCATGGTCAATAAAGGCACAGAGAACAGGACCTGGCGCATGACTGTTCGCAGTAATTTTTTGTGTTAGCTCTAGTTATTGCCGTCATTGATGTCACCTGCTTGGCCCTTGTGGGCATTAGAGTTTGTCACCTCTACTTCATCCTGTGTCACAATCACCAGGGGCCCCACAAGCCTCTAGCAGTGAGGGCCAGGGGGACACAGCCCTTCCTCCCCCTGCTAAGCAGAGATGGCCCCCTTGGCATCTTAGGGGTGGCAGCTGGGCTGGGACATTGGACCTTGGAAGGGCAGAGAAGAAGGGCTGTTTTCTGCACACAGGGCACAGGGTGCCTCACTCACCAGGGCCAGGGCCTGTGGGCTCTGGCGCCCCCCGCTGCCCTAGCGCCCCATCCGAGGGGGTCCTCCGGTGCCTGAGGTTCACGGCACGAGCGGCAGTGACTGTGACGTGGGTGGGCGTCAGTGACTGGCGGGGGTCCTTCTTGAAACTCTCCAGCTCCAGGTCCACCAGGGGGTTGGTGTTGGGCAAGGGCTCAAGAGGAGAGGGCGTCAGGGAGGGTGCGGCTGGCGCAGCCTCATCGCTGTCGGAGCGCAGCAGTGAGCGCGTGGAGTTGCAGTCGGAGACGGAGGACAGCGACACCAGGGTGGCCGAAGGCGCCAGGACAAGGCCGGCGGAAGCTGCGTTGGGGCGTCCAGGGGAGCGTGCAGGCGGGCTGAGGCCCCGTGAGAAGCGGCCAGCGCGATGGAAGAAGAGGCTGTCGAGCCATCTCCGCTGCTCCTCTCCATCCACTGTGCGCGCTTCCGCCACGTCAGCGCCCAAGCCCACCGCGCCCAGCAGCGTGGCACAGCCCAGCAGCGCAAATTCGCAGCGCCTCCGCCGGGCGCCAAGCGCGGGTCGGGTCGGTGTGGGGGGCAGCGGCACCCCAGGGGAGGGCTGGGTGGGCAGCGGCACCTCGAGGTAGGCCAGGGTGCTGTGCGGGGAGTGGGGCCCGCAGCTGTTTCCCTCTGCCTCCGCGAACTCCTCTGCAATCAGAGAGGGCAGGCACTGGACTCCAGGCGTCCCTGGGGACTTGGAGGCAAGGGACTGCCCCCACGACCCCTCCCACAGCAAGCCCCCAAGTCCTCTAAGCATGGCTTTCAACTGTTTCCCCTAAAGCCCCTGCCCCTGGGAGTGATGCCCACACCCCAGGGGCAGGCTGTCTGTCCCCCTTTCTGGGAATGCTTTCCACACTCTGGCCCAGTGAAATCCCACCCTCCCTGAAACCTGGCGAATGGCAGTGTCCCCTTCAGCCAGGGAATGTCCTCTCCCTTCCCTTGTGAAGGCACCCTCTCCTCTTACCCATCTCATTGAGGCTGGCGAAGCCTGGGGCAATGGGGGTGTGTTTGGGGGACTTGCCCAGGTTGGGGGCGCTGGATGACCACTGTTTGCTTCCTTCCCCTAGAGCCTTCAGCCTGCAAGGGAAACAGAGTTGAGGGCTGGGTGTTGGGCCTCCTGGTGGCCGTAGCCTGGGGGTAGGGCACGGGGTGGGCTCCAGCCGCCAATACCTCTCTTCTCCTTCAGCCTGCTCCTTCTGCAGGGTGGAGCTGGGCCCCCAGGTCCGGCCTTTCTTCTTGCCCCCAACCAGTTCTTCCTTCTTTGGGGGCCCGCTGCGGCCCCAGGTACCACTGCCACTACTACCGCTGCCGCTGCTGCTGCTGCCACCACCATCCACAGGAGTCACTGGGCCGAGAAAGCCACTTGGTTACTGGGTCTTGGAAAGTGTTCCTCGCTTAACTTCCCCCACCTGGGATTCATCATCCACCTGGAAGCTCAAAAGATCTTGGGTTCTAACTCCAATCATGACTCTCTCTGCTCCAAATCCTTCCACAGCTCCCCACTGCGCAGGACAACAGCCCAGCTCCTCGGTCAGCACTCAAGGCCCTTCATGTTATTCCCAGCTGACTTCCTCAGCTTCACTTCCGTCACTGCTCACAGCCTAACCCTTCAACTGTTCTCAAATGTTTACTGAGCATCTGTTCTGTGCCAAGACCTGTGGCAGGTGCTGAAGAGACAGAAGTGGACAGCGCAGACAAACCCCAGCCTCAGATGATCAACACGACTCTCACAGGGAAGTCATCTGTGCAGGAAACATGATGTAGGAAAGGGCCTGGTGGCTGGGGAAGGCTTCCCGTGGGAGGAGAAATCTGAGCAAAGACCAGGTGGTGAGTGAGTCACGAAGATGCAAGGGAGAGGAGCATTGCAGGCAGAAGGAACAGCAAATGCCAAGGCTCTGAGACTGGACAACACGGAATGTGCACAGAACAGCAGGAGGCCAGTGTGGTTGCTGTGGAGGGAGGGAGGGAGGGAAGGAGGAGAGCTAGAGTCGGGATATGCAGGCAGAGGGTGTCAGTGCCATGGTTGGGACCACATGTCCACAGGTTCCCACGTGGGTGCTTTCACACCTCCATGCCTTTGCACAGGCTGTTCCTTCACCTGGAATTCTGTGCCTTTTCAGTCCCTCCCCTGACATGGTTGGCTGCTTGCCCTTCAAGCCTCCAGCTCTGGAGTAGTTTGTTCCCTGGAGAGTTGGAAGGCTGTCTTCTCTGTTCCTACCACACTGTGAATGCACCCTGATCCCAGTACTGACTCCACTGCATGGCTGTTATTGTCTTTGTGTCCCCCATAAGAATGACTCCAGGCCTGGTACAAAGCTGATGCCCAAACAGAGGTGTGCAGGAGGCAGCGTGTGGGGCAAGGCTGGGGGTGAATGATGGGGCAGAACAGAGTCGGGAGTCAGCCCTATATCCTCCAACTCATCAGCAAACCCATGTGGCTACACCTTTGCCAGGCAGCCCCTACTGTGACCATCTCTCCCTCCCAGGCCCTACCCTGGTCCAGCCCCATCCCCTCACTTTTCTCCTGCCCTCTTACCATCCACATCCTCATGGCAGCCAGAGGGAAAGGTATGTCTTATCACATTGCTGCCTTGCTCACAGCCCTCCAGAGCTCCGTCACCTTTAAAATGGAATCTAGGTTCCTTATCCAGCTCTCAAGGCCCTGCGTGGTGTGGCCCCTGTTGAACCCCTGACCTATTGCTGTGCACCCAATCATTCTACTCCAGCCAAGTGCCATGCTTGTTCCTACCTCCAGAACTTTACCTTTGCTGTTCCCTCTGCCAGGGACACTCTTCCTCAGAGCTCTGCATGTCTCTCTTGCTCCTTACCACTTAGATCCCTGCTCAAACCCAGCGGCTCAAACAGGCCCTCCTGATACAAAACAGCAACTCCTCTCTTTTATTCCCTTCCCTCGTTTCCTTTATAGTGCTTATCCCTAAAAAAGTGATCCTGTTTGCTCACGTGTTCATTGTCTGCTTCTCCCCCATGAGAATGAGGAAGGGGACCCTGCCTGTCTTGTTCCCCGCTGATCCTCCACTTGGTGCAAGGAAAGTGTTCAGAGAAGTCTGCTGACTGATGGGTTGGTCGGGGCCTTGGGAGATACTCACAGCGAATGGCCCTCAGCCGGGGGATGATGCTGGGGCTTGCGGGGGGGCTGGTCCCATCGGATCCTTTCCGCTTGTCCAAGGTTGGAGAGGCCTGGACTGTGATCTTGTGCTCAAAGCCTGCAAAACAGAAACTTAGGGAAGTTTCTCTAAGCAAACGATTCCACAGGTCCCCTTAGCAGTTCCCTTTACAGAAGGGCAGTTCCTTCTGGAACAGCGGTTCTCAACCTTCTGGCCCTTTAAATACAGTTCCTCATGTTGTGACCCAACCATAAAATTATTTTTGTTGCTACTTCCTAACTGTAATGTTGCTATTGTTATGAATCGTAATGTAAATATTTGATACGCAGGCTGGTCTTAAGTGACCCCTGTGAAAGGGTCGTTCGACCGCCAAAGGGATCGCGACCCACAGGTTGAGAACCGCTCTAGAAGCAATGCCGCCATTTTGTATTCGTATCACAGTGGTTCTCCAAGTGTGGCTCCCAGACTAGCAGCATCAACTCTGAGTGGAAACATCTTGAAATGCACATTTCAGGGCTCTTCCTGAATTAGTAGCTTTGAGGGTAAGGCACATCGATCTAACTGTGGAGGAACAAACGCTCCAGGTACCCGATACACGTTCAGGGTTGAGAGCGGCTACCCTCACTAAGAACCTAAGCCTGCGTGTCCACTCTGGTGGCCATCAGCCACATGTGGCAATTAAGCATTTGAAATGTGGCTTGTACAACCAAGGAACTGGAGAGTTTTACCTTTATTTATTTAACTATAATTAATTTAAGTTTACTTTTAAAGGTGAATATGCAAATTTGGTCATTAGAAACAATTAAGCATGTATGGAACAACTTGGGTGTATAAATCTGCTTTTTCAATATTTCATGAAGTCTAAATACAGATCAAGTATTTTTGATGAAAATTTAATCCTTAGATTGAAGATGTGCTGTAAATATAAAATACATACTGGATTTCATAGATTTATTATGGGGAAAAAAGGTATATTCCTTTAACAAGTCTTGTATTTATTACATGTGAAACCATAACATTTTAGATATATTGGGCTAAATAAAGTATATTATTAAAATTTCACTTGTTTCTCTTCATATATATATACACATATATATACATGTAATTTTTTTTTTATTTCAGAGAGGAAGGGAGAGGGAGAGATAGAAACATCAATGAAGAAAGAGAATCATCGATTGGCTGCCTCTGCATGCCCCAACTGGGGATCGAGCCTGAAACCCTAGGATGTGCCCTGACCAGGAACCCAACTGTGACCTCTTTGTTCATAGGCTCAACCACTGAACCACACTGGCCAGGCTCTTTCCCTTTCTTGATGTAGCTATTAGACAATTTAAAGCCACACATGTGGCTTGCATTTCTGTGAGCTGGTGCTGTTCTAGGCACTGTGCTGTGGCTGAACATCACGGAGAGACAACCAGCATAATGAGTCTTCTGACATCACCCAGGAAGCAATCTTTGAAAAAACAAAATCAAACCTAAACTTGAAACTAATTAATCCTTGAGATCCACATGAAAACTGTGTTTGTAGATCAAAAATGGCTGAACATCAGCAATTTCACATGGTTTAACCTTATACAATTTATAGGAAATTCAGGAGACATAGAACATGTGAAGTGAAACCTGGGCAACTCAAGCAGCAAATTCTAGACTGTGGGAAATGCTACAGGATAAATGATGTATCTTCAACAAATTCATTGGCAAGGAGGAAAAAGAGGCAGAGTAAAAGATATTAAGCAAATAGTTGGGGAGACAAAACTATAAAGTAAGGAAGTAACTGCCCTGAAAGTCAAGACAGGTTACTCTCAGGGGGCTGCAGAGCGTTGGAGGGGGCACATGGAGGGCATCTGGGTGGCTGTAGGGTCTCTGCTTTCATGGGGTTATTATACTAATGCTTTAAGCTGTACAGTTTTTTTGGTGGTTTCTCTCTTTCTCTCTCCTCTCTCTTCTCTATCTCTGTGTGTGTGTGTGTGACATTTAGCATTATAAGTACATGTATTTTAAAATCCCTAGCTGGTTTGGCTCAATGGATAGAGCACCTGTGGACTGAAGGGTCCTGGGTTTGATTCCAGTTAAGGCCACATGCCCAGGTTGCAGCCTCAATCCCCAGTAGGGTGCGTGCAGGAGGCAGCCAATCAATAATTCTCATCACTGATGTTTCTATCTCTCACTTTCCCTTCCTCTCTGAAATCAGTAAAAAATATATTTTAAAACTATTTTAAAAAGAAAAGAAAAAAGGAAGCAGTCAGCTCTAGGTGAGGGATGCTCCAAGCTGACAGAGATGAATACCAGAGGGCAGGCTGATGTGGTTGCCGCCTTCCCGCAGCTTGAGAAGGCGGGTGCGTCTGAAGTTGCCCTTGCGTCTCCGGACACGGGGCTTTTCCTGGCTCAGCTGGCACATCAGCAGGTGCAGCTCACGCTCCACGATGTCCATCTCACGCTGTGCCAGCTCCTGCTCTCTTCGCCGCAGCTGCTCCTCTTGGCAGCGCTGCTCCTGGGCTGCCCGCAATAGCTCCTCCTCACGGCTGCGGAGCTCCTGGAGAGGAGACAGGGCTGGGGAAGGGCTCGGCTATTCTGCCCCGGGATGAGCCCAGGGCTGAGGGTCTGGCTGGGCCCTGCCTAGGAGTGTCCTGCTGTGTGAGCAAATTGGGGCACAGAAGTTGGGGGCCGGGGGCTGTGTTAGCCCAAAGAATGTCTTTTTTTTTTTCTCTCTGATTAATTTTTTAAACTCTCCAATTAGGAAAACTTCAAACATCCATGAAAGCAGAGAGAACAGTCTGTCCCCATGCTTCCATTATCCAACAATTGTCTGTGCTTTGCAAACGTTCCCCTTCCTTCTCTCCTCTCTCCCTCTCATTTTGCTGTAGTATTTAAAACTAACCTCAGATTTCAGGTAGCATCACTTGTAAGTACTTCGGGGCAGGGTGCCTTTTTCTCATTAATCCACTAACAGGAGGCTGTCTTTTCTTAGACAAAAAAGGGTCCCTGGGCTCCGGCTCAGGAAGAAACTCTACCTCACCCAAGGCATCAGAACTCAGGGGTCTTGTCCATTCCTCCCACCTTGCCCCTTGCCTTCACCTTCTCCTTGGTTCGGAGATCATTGAACATGTGCTGAATCTCCAGCTTCCAGTCTTCCTGCAGTGAGTGGAAGGACTCCAGTGGCATCTGGAATAGGGCTGACTGTTCTATGACTTCAAGCTGCTTCAAGATGCTGCCGAAATCTGGCCGCCCGTGGGGGTCTGGGTCCCAGCACTCTGGGGTGGGAGTGGAGATGTCAGTGGTCATGCTCTGGGCATTAGCCTGCTCAGTGAAAGGCAGGACTTTAAGGGGCTGCACACAGACAGTTTCCATGGAGCTGAGGGGAAGGAATTCAAACTCCTGGCAATATTCCACTCTGAAACTCTGGGAAAGAAACACAGGGACCTGATCTCTGACTGCTGGTAGAATCAGGGGTCAGGGAGGGATCCTAGGGCCAATGAATCCTAACAGATTGCCCTTAAGAACTGTGGGCCTGGCCAGAGTATGGATCTGGGGCCATGGAGCCAAATGTGGGGGAGTTATTGTCTGATGGGTCCAGCCCCTTCTCTCACTCCTGGGCCCACTGGTATGGATAGGTATGAATGGTTGAGGTCTGGACCCATGAGCCCCTGCCACCCAAGCTGAGCCTTCCCTCTCCACGGGGCCCTGGCTCACCCTCCAGTAGGCGGGCAAAGGGCTCGGGGCATGTGGAGGGGATGGGCAGTGTCAGCTTGTTCATAGCCACGCCATATGCCACAGCCAAGGCGTCGATTTCACGGTAGGGGACCTCACCCGTCAGCAGCTCCCAGAGCAGCACCCCGAAGCTGCAGGTGGGGGAGAGGGAGGAGTGATGCACAATCCACCCCAATCCTCACTTATGCCCCAGTCCTGCCTCCAGTTCCCTGGTGCACCCCCCTCATCCTGACATTCAGCCTTGCCAAAGATTCCTTGATTCCACAGCCTCCAAAGCTGGGCCACAACAACCTAATCTGACCTCCACTGCCCTGATCGCAAGTAGATGTGCCGAGATTGCTCTCTGATGTCTTGCTCTTGCTGTCTTCCCTTGCTGCTGCCTGGAAACCTCATTGGGTCCCCTGTGCCCACTGAGCAAATCCACGCTTCTTAGCCCTGACCTTCGGTGACACCTGCAGACTCACCTGTAAGCACTCTCAGCCTCCATATCAACCTCAGCTTCATCTTGCAGCCACACTTGAGTTGAACAAGCCCTGTTCTTCCTAACATCTGGCCTTTGCACAGGCTGTTCCCTTCGTCAAGAACACTTTTCTCTTTGTGTAACTGTCCCTTAAGTCTCAACTTAGGTGCTCCCTCTCCCAGGAAGCCTTCCTTGATTCCACAGCCTCCAAAGCTGGGTTAGAGGTCCCTCCTCTATGCTCCCATAGAACCTTTGGCACTTACCCATAAAAAGAAGTTAACACTATTTAACATTTATAAAGTACTTTCTTATGGCTAGCACTGTCCTAGGGACTCAGTAATCCTCACAACAGCCCTGGAAGGTAGGTCTTGGTCTAACTCTCATTTTATCTGATGAGCAGAGTTGTAGGCTCAGAAAGGTTAAGCTGCTTGCCTACAGTCACACAGCTAGTAAGCAGTAGAGCCACATTCAAACTCAGGGCTGCCTCATGCCCACAACACTGTCCTTAATGGCCCCACAGCACCAGAGCGTGCATCTCTGTGCTTCAACCACCTGCGTGCCCATTCTCTTGTAAGCTGTGCTCCTCTGATCTTGACCACTACTTTGTGCAGTGCTTACCATGTCTCCCATATCCACATGTGCATTCATTCAACATGCACCTACTAAGTGTCCACTGTGTGCCAGACACTGTTCCAGGCACTGGCACAAGACAGATGCGACCCCTGCTCTCAGGCAGCTGGCAGCCTCCCCTTCTTGTCAGGGACAGTACTGGTGAATTCGCGCTGGGCATATGCTGCCTGAAATAATTTTTCCATCTTCCTTTGCAGCTCATTATGCCCACATGACATTGGTTCTGGCCAGAGGGATATAGGAGGGTGTGCAGTGTGCCACGAACTTCCTGGAAGTATCCTTAAAGGGAATACTTCTAATGTGCCCCTCGAATCGTTTCTCCTTTCTACTGATTGGAATGTGGACAAAAAGCTGGAGCTCAAGCAGCCATTTTGGACCATGAGATGAGCTTGGGAATGGAGGCCATGCAAGGTGGAGGCTTATAATTAGAGGCGCATGATCCTCCATCTTTCCTATGTCCCTGGAAACCTGTGGGGATGTTTGTCACAATGACAGGGGAGCACTACTGATGTTCGGCTGCTTCGAACCACGGCTACCTTTGTCCTGAAAAGTCCAGGACAGTATCACACAAGGAAGAATTATCCTGCCTAATGGCAATGGCACCCCATTAAGGGACCCTGACACAGGACCTTGGATCTCTAACACTATCAGTTGTGGGTTCACATGACAGCAAAAACTTCAGCCTTGTTTTTATTTGGGGTTTCTGTACCTTGCTACTGAAACATGGCTCTGCTAAATGTCTGGGGCCACAAATGATGCCTCATGTGAAGAGTCTCAGGACTTCCCCCAAAGGCTGTGCTCTCCAGTTGAGATCCTGTCTGCCCAAAAGCCGAGACTTTGCTGCTTGGTCCATCTGGAGCCTCAGTGGGGGCTCTCTCCCAGCAGAAGGCCCTGGGTTAGAGTACTGCTGCCACTACAAAGTCTTGCTGGTTATGGCAACAGCCTCCTCACTGGCCTCCCACTCCCACTCCTTCCTAACAATCCATCCTCCATCCTACAACTGGAGGCAGCCTTTCCAAGGCTGTCAGGTCGCATCATTCATAAATGCCTCTAATGGTGTTCCATTACGCTTAGAATAAAACAGGTGCCGCATCCAAGAGGCCTCCAGCTCTCTTCCCGTCATTTCCTACCACTTTCCTCCATGTCTGCTCTAGCCAGCCACGAAAGTCCTCATAGCTGCTTCTGGTCCCACTCATCTTATTTTCATCTCAGTGCCTCCTTTTTGTGTGAGCTGTTCCCTCTGACTGGGAAGCTTCTTCCCCCAAACTCTGCAAAGTTGGCTCTGTCTTGTCATCCAGGATGCAGCTCAATTATCTCGTCTCATAAAAGCATTCTGCAAGAAGTCCTCCAGCCTTCAGAGTTCATTTCCGTCAACCTCCCGACTCATAATGCTATCTAATACTTTTTCTAGTGAATAAACTTATATTACTTTTCAATTTTCTTAAAACAGCTTTTTTCCAGCTTCTTAGGTACTTGTTTACTATCCCTGCAAGCAGGGAACGTCTGTTTTTATTTCTGCTGTATCTCTAGCACCTAGCACTGTTGGCTGGATGGATGCATGCATGAATGGTTGTCTCCAAAGGTCTCAACTTCCTGTTTGATAAGTTGGGGCTGTGTAATGGATGGTGTCTGAAGGGCCTTTAGTGGGGACATCCAATCTCTCCATCTCTGCTGTTGTCTGTGTGTGTGTGTTTGTTTTACTGCAATCCAAGTCCTCCTCAGCTGCCACTTTTGCTATCAGAGCAGAGACCTGCTTTGGTACCTATCTATTGGTCTAACGTTGCCAGCACTTTGCCAGGCCCAGAACCTGGCTTCCGTGGAAGACTGTCCCTCCCACTCTGCCCTCACCTCTGCTCACTCCCCCATTTCCGAGAGGCCTCCCAAGCCCCATCAGCACCTCCAGACGTCACTGCTTTTGGAGAAGAGGGAGAGACGAATAACCTCCGGGGCCATCCAGGCGTAAGTCCCCGCAGCGCTCATTTTGGTGGTCTTGTGCCACTCTCGGGCGAGGCCGAAGTCTGTGATCTTGAGCACCGTGTCCGCGAGGTTGTGGTTCTCGATGGCCTCCAGGATGAGGACTGTGGGGTAGGAAGAAAGGGGTCACCCCAGACCTGGTGGGCTGTAGACTGCATGTCCTGGCCCTGCCTCAGCTGGACTTTTTTACTTGTTTTCTGTCCCCCCCCCTCAAGTGGCTGGTCTAATCCCTACAACTTCCAGGAGTACTTCTTGACTCCAACCTGGACACTAGGAAGCTCAGTGAAAGGTCAATGGCCAAGACCTTGGTTCGCCTTGGTCCAGGCCTTGAATTCCCAACCTCCCTAGAAATAGAAGCTACAAACCATGAGCCAAAGGGATGAACAAGGTTTCCTTTGTCTTTGTCATCCCTGTGGTCACTGCACTCATGTCACAGTCCCAATTCTACTCCTTTTTGTGTCACACCCTTTGCCACATGACTTCGCAAATCTTTCCACTAAAGACGCAGAGTGCATGTCCCCCTCCTTCCCTCTGTGTTGGCCATACGACTTGCTTTGGCCAGTAGAGGCAGAAATGAGGGTACCAAGCCTAGGCCTTAAGAGACCTCATGTGCTGCTTGCCCTCTTGCACTTCTGCCATCAGCAGAACATGCCTTGCTGGTCCAGGAAGATGAGAGATCCTCGGAACAAAGCCTTTCCAGCTGACCCAGCCTAAATCATTTACCCTCCAGCTGGCCTGCTAATGCACGAGCAGTAATAAATGAAGGAGTTTGAAGACACTGAGTGTTCGGGGTGGTTTGTTACACAACAGTATTGTGACAAAATCTGACTGATACATCCCCCAAGCATACGGGATGGTTCCAACTTACTTGCTGCCTACCGTCAATACTAATAATAATCATGGCTGGTGTTTATCAGGATATTATTATGTGGCAGGCACAGTGCTAAGCACCTCAAGAACTACATGAAGTGTTTCACTTATATTAGTATTCATTTCATTAAATTCATTTAAATAAATTAACTAGCAAGCAACCCATTTTGCTGACTAGCAAACCAAGGCTCAGAGCAATGAGGTCACTTGGTGAGGTAAAACCCAGATGTGTCATCAAAGCCCAATCTTTTAACTCCTATGATATTCTACTCCCTTCTATCAAACAGAGGCCCCACAGTGTACAGTGTATAGCCTGGGCTGGAATTACAGCTCCGCCACTTATTAATCTCTAGTTTGTAGGTATTACTAGGGCAGAAATCATGGCCATCCTCGTCCCTGCTTTGCTCCTACATAATAGATGCTCAGTTAATATGTGCTGACATCATGAGAAGCTCCTTGATCTAGATGTGGGTCCTTGGGAACCTTCCCTTCTACCAGGCCTCAGTCCTCATTCAACAACCAATCAACTTTTGAGGGCCTGTGACAGGCCTGGCAGCCTGGAAGCTTTTCCATAAGGCACGTTCCTTTTCCTCCTTCCTCATCTTCCCCAGTTTGCCTCAGTTAGCTGGACCAGAGGCACTGGAGGCCTCCAGGAGGTGGTTCTCCAACAGAGGCGATTGTGGAGACATTTTTGCTTAACACAACTGGCGGTGGGGTTGGGGTGAGGAATGCCTGGTGGCTTCTAGTGGGTAGAGAGCAAGGATGCTGCTAAACAACCCACCACACAGAAGACCGACCCTATGATCACCCTCCCCAAGCGTCAATGGTGCCCATGCTGAGCAACCCGCACCCCAGGCCAGGTTCTCTGTCTCTGGGGGACTCTGGCGTCCTGGTTGGGCAGGGACGCCTTGCGGGCAGGCACTGCATCTGCCCTGTTCACACTGGGATGCAGGGCCTGTCACAGGGCTTGCAGACACATACTCATTGAGCTCCTGGACGTCAGCCTGGGAGGCAGGCAGTCCTTCCACCTTTCTGAGCCGCCCTTTCCTCCCTGCGTGGGGCCAGGCCTGCCTCACCCGGCCCTGAGGTCTCGCCGCTGCCCCTCCTTGTCCCGGGCAATGTTTCCCTCATTCCCATTTCCCACCACCTAGGCTTGGCCTCCTAATGTTCTATGGAAGCGAGTTTCGGGGGATGACACCACTTACTGTTGATGGACTTGAGGTCCCGGTGGATGATGGGCACAGGGGCATCATTGTGTAGGTAGTTCATGCCCCGGGCCACCTGCACAGCCCAGTTGACCAGTACATGAGGGGGCACCTGGCGGCCCGCCAGCACCCTGCTCAGGGCGCCCCCCCTGGCATACTCCATCACCAGGCAGAGGCGCGGGGGGCTGAGGCAGGCGCCCCTGAGGGCAATGATGTTGGGGTGCTGGAGAGCTCCGAAGAGCCGGGCCTCCTGGCGCACCTGCTCTGCGGTCACCGCCGGGTCCCGCTCAGGGTCCAGCCTGGCGGCCTTGACGGCCACCTCCTCGCCGCGCCACAGGGCCCGATAGACCTTGCCGAAGCCCCCGACGCCGATGATCTCCTCCAGCTGCAGCTCGTGGAAGGGGATCTCCCGGGGCAGCTGGAGGCCTGCGGGCGCGACGGGCGCGGCGGGGGCCACGTAGTTGCTGGGGAAGACGCCCACTCGGCCGCCGGGGAGCCGCCCGGTCCACCAGCCCTCGTCGCCCGACACCGCACAGTCCTGGGAAAGCACCTGGACGCGGTCGCCCCTCCGCAGGGTCAGCTCCTCGTCGCCCGTCGCCTCGTAGTCGAACACCGCGGTCCAGATGGGCCCCGCGGGGGTGGTGCCCCACTCCTCGGCCGCCGCGCCCCCCTCCGCTTCCTCCATGGGGGAGGGGCGGGGGCTGCGGAGGCCGCTCACACGGGCTGCCCGCGGGATGCAGAGGGCGGGCCCAGGCGGCCGGGGTGGGGGGCAGTCCCTGCGGGGGCCGGGGGGCTCCTGGGGGGCATGGCTGGGCGCCTCCGCGGGAGCAGGAAGAAGCCGCTCGGGTTCAGCTGTCCGGGCGGGGCGGGGGGGGGGGGGGCGGCGGGCTCACCGGTCCCCTCAAACGTCAGGGCGCTAAGAAGGCCTAGCCGCCCGGCTCCCGAATTCCTTCAGGGGCCCGCCGGTGGGGGACGGGGGCGAGGGCAGCAGGCAGCCCCCTTCCCGGCGCCTCTCACCCCGCGCAGCACCACCGGCGGCCCCCGGCTCCGCATCCCGGGCCACAACTGCCGGGCGGGGCGGGAGTGGCGGGGCCGGTGGGGCGCCCGCCCCGCCCGGGACCGGGTGGCGCGCCCCTCGGCTTCCTCACGCGCGGGGTGACCAGGCGGCCCCCATCTTTTGCACCAGCCTCCGGGTCGGCCCCCACCCCCGCCCACGCCGCTTTCCCGGGCCGCGGGCGGTGCCTGAGTGACGTGATCGGCGCCGCCGCGATGCCTCCTGGGAGTTGTAGTCTCCCGCTGCGCGGCAGCGAGGCCCGCCCCAGTCCCTCAGCCCCCAGTACCCCGCTGCCAGCCGCGGCGCTGCGGGAATTTCGTGGGGTCGAACGAACCCTCCGGGGGAGATAAGTTTGGCTTCGGATCCTCCCTGGGGCCCGTTAGCCGGACGTCTGAAGGAAAGCAAAAGGACTGGGATCTCACAGACCCTGCGGGGGGCCGGGGCCCAAGGTGGGGTTGATGGTGACGGATGCCCTTCGCCAAGCGAAAAGTAGGAGCTGCGTAAATGATGGTTACTGCTTCCAGCCTCTAACCAAGCAAGGACGCGGTCTTCGCCCGAGGGCCGGTGCGCGGCGCGGGCGCGGGGGCGGGGGGAGGAGGTACCGAAGTGCACGCTGGGAAATGTAGTCCGCGCTCGGACCCGCATGGCGGGAGGCAGCCTACAAACCTGGGTTCCTTGTTAGGCCAATCAATGGTGAGGCCTCGGAGAGGAAGACAGGGCTGGGAGGACGTGCTTACTGTCCCTGGGGCTAGCACAGCCACCTCTGCCTTCTCCTCCAGCCATTGTGTCCTCTACCTCCGCGGTCAGTACTCACCCCCTGGACAATCCCCGGCTCCCATCATAGGAACTTCGACTGAGGGTTTGGGGTTGGAGAGGGCTTAATGTACAACTTGTGCTTTGCATGCTTGGTATTATTAAATCTTTGCAAAGGCCCCATTTTATAGATTACTCATAGAGGAATGAAGTCCAGGTCCAGAACTATAAATGATGAGGCAAGAATCAAAGGCAGATTTTTAAGATAGAAAACAAAAACCAGATTTAAAAATGCCATTCCACAGCTGATCAATGATTCTCTCTCACTGTTGATGTTTCTATCTCACCCTCTCCCTTCTTCTCTGAAATCAATAAGTAAAAATGCCATCACATTCATTTTATTTTATTTATGTTCAATTTTGTTTTTCTATTATAGTTTACATTTAACCCTTTAAAAATATTAGTTTCAGGTGTACAGCACAGCAATAGACATTCAAATAGGTTGCAAAGTGTTCCTTCTGATAATTCAAGTGCCCACCTGGCACCATAAATAGTTATTACAGTATTATTAACTACTAGAGGCCCGATGCACAAAAATTGTGCACTCGGTGCGGGGGGGGGGGGGGGGGGGCCTGTGCCCTCTCGCAGTCTGGGACCTCTTGGAGGATGTCCACCTGCTGGCTTAGGCTCACTCCCGGGGGATTGGGTCTAAGCTGGCAGTCAGACATCCCTTTGGAAGCCTGGAAGCCCTCAGGGGATGTCCACTTGTCAGCCTGAAACAGGCCTAAGCTGCAGTCAGACATCCTTAGTGCTGCTGAGGAGGTGGGGAAGGCTCCCAGCACCACCACTGCTGTACTGGCAGTGGTCAGCCAGGCTTGTGGCTGAGCACACTGACCTCCTGCATTGAGCGTCTGCCCCCTGGTGGTCAGTGTGTGTCATAGTGACCAGTTATTTCCAGTCATTCTGCTGTTAGGGTCAATTTGCATATTACCCTTTTATTATATACTAGGGGCTCAGTGCACAAAAATTTGTGCACTCGGGGGGTCCCTCAGCCCAGTCTGTGCCCTCTCACAGTCTCGACCCCTCAAGGGATGTCCACCCTCTGGAGTGCCTGGCCAGCGTGGGTGAGGGCCTGGTGGATGTTTGCAGGCTGGCCAAGCCCCCCAGTGGGGACCCTCACCCCATGGGGGTGTGGCCAGCCTGGGTGAGGGGTTGAGGGCCGTTTTCAGGCTGCCCACAGTCCCTTCAGGGTTCGGGTCCCTACTGGGGTGCCTGGCCAGCTTGGGTGAGGGGCTGAGGGCTGTTTGCAGCAAGGCTGGCAGGAATTTATTTAACTTCTAAAGCTGAAACTTTGATGCTTTAACTGGAGCCCAGATCAGGTTGCCCCTGACAACCCAGGCTCCCAGCGCTTCCTTGAGCCCAAGGCTGGAACCAGGTCTCTGGGGTTATTTATCTTCTATAATTGAAACTTTGTTGCCTTGAGCCAAGCCTAGGCAGACAGGAACCTTAGCTTCCTGCATTGCCAGGGCAAGCCTCCTGCTTGTTCCAGCTTCATGGCTGCTGGCCGTCATTTTGGCTGGGTTAATTTGCATACAGTCACTCTGATTGGCTGGTAGGCGTGGCTTATGTGTAACAGAGGGTCAATTTGCATATTACTTTTATTAGATTAGGTAAGGTGACCAGATGTCCCGCTTTTGGCAGGACAGTCTCGATTTTTAACAATTTGTCCCGCATCCTGCGGCGTTTTAAAGTCTTGATTACTCTTTGTAATATTTTAAGTAATAAAAAAAAAAGAAAAGAAAAAGAACCCCCCCCCCCCCCTCCGGTCAATGGTGTACCGCTTTAATTCTGGTCACCTTAATTATATAGGATGTTAGAAATACGGCGAGCCCCCAAACCAAGGGTCCTGGTAGGACACAAAGGATACTGGAGACCCCAACATCAAGGCAAATAGCTTCACTCCTGCAGGAGGGCGAGCACGCGGGGCCAGAAACACCCACACTGAGTAGACTATGGGCTGGGGAGGGGGCTGTATTGCTGACCCACCTCACCTGCCCCTCACTCTTGATTGGTCAGAGCTTAGGCTCACATTCCTGTTCAATTGGCTAATTTAAAGAACAAAGGGAGGGGTTGACCTTTGCCATTTCAAAATGGCAACCGCCAGGGGAGCTGCAAGTGACGCAAGCTAAAATGATGTCTGCCTACACTCCCTTCTTTGACAGATAAGATTACTTGTTTATTCTCACAACTATCTGCGCTATATTCCCTATGCTCTACCTTACATCTCTTGCCTATTTTGTAACGACCAATTAGTGCTTCTGAATTCCATCACCTTTTTTTTAACCCCGTTTCCCAACACCCCTCCCCTCTAAAATGCCAGTCCCTTCCTTGAAAGAATGAGGAAACAGCCTTCAGCGGTCAGTGACTGTCTCAAGACCTTCAGGCTTGTAAATGTCAAAGTTTTGGGTGTTTTCACTGGCTTCTCCTGAGTGGTGTGGGAGTCTGGAGGGAGAATAGAACGGGGGAGCTTCATAGATTCTGGTGCCCAAACTCCAGAGCACCGCCTCACAGGCCCCCTGGGAGGTTGTCCACACACAGAGGGAAGCCGTACCTGGCAACTGGCTACCTGCCAGGGAGACCCAGGCCCTATGGAGAATGCTGTTGGAAGAGAGAGGACCTGCTTCATTCTGAGGACAGGCAGTTCTTGAAAAAACAAACAAAACACCCACAGCTGAAGTTCTGCAACACAAAATAAGAAGGCTTTATAGTGCAAGGTAAGAACTTCCAAGCCTGTGACATTTTTAAAAGAGCTTATTAGCATTTATTTCAGCCAGGTAGAGAATACACCTGGAAGCAAGATTTCAACAGATTGAAAAATGCTTCCTAGAATGAGTTTGCAGTTTCTTATTTGCATTTGAAATTAAAGAGGTAACTCGAGGAAGATTACATGAAGGTGGGAGAAAGCAAGGCAGAGATGGGACGGTTAACAATGTGCTCTCAAGGGTGGTTACCTTCTGAGGGGTCTGAAAAGAAAGGCCTAGAAAAAGAGGCATTTCAAAGATGTGTAAATCTAGATGCACAGAAACAATGGGCAGGGCTTGCTAAGGCAAAGATAAACCTTTTACTAAAGAAGTTATATGCCTGAGCGTGACTACCCACCATCATCAGCCTTGTTAGGAATTGATAATAAGATCACCCTGTGAGGTTATTGGTTAGATTTATCATAGCCCCCACCTTTTCATCCACAATGGGAAAAATAAAACTAGGGATGGATTGCTCAAAATGTATGCAACTTTATAATCAGAACACTATAAAAATATGAACGATTCTAATAGAAATACTAGCACAGTTAAATTTCCATGGGCATTTGCTCTTAGCAACACCTTCTGCCCCTTTATGATCTTAAAGGCTGGGACTTGTCTGGAGATACTAACTTCTAATGAAGACCATTTTCATCAAAATTAAAAATCTGATTCTAGGTATAGTCCCCATTAATCTGTTATTTTAATATGGGAAGGTGTGTTGCAGTTTCTTCACCTGCATTCACAGCTTTGCCACATAACGGCAAAGCATTATTTGTAGCAAGCATTGTGGTCTTTGAAGCCACTTGGAAATGAAGATATTTTTCATAGGTAGGCAACTTTCCCCCTTAAGATCGTCTTTTATTACTAAAGCTGCCCCTTTAACTGTGAAAAAACTGGCCCTTGATTGCTTCAAGACATTAACTTCTTGGAGAAAATTGCACATTAACCTCACATTTAATCCTCACCTGAGGATACTTTTCCATTGATTTTTGGAGAGAGTGGAAGGAAGAGGAAAAGACCCACAGAAGGAGAAGCATCGATATGAGAGAGACACTTTGATTGGTTGCCTTCCGCATGCACTCAGACCAGGGCCAGGAGCCTGCAACCGAGGTACATGCCCTTGACCGGAATCGAACCTGGGACCCTTCAGTCCACAGGCTGATGCTCTATCCACTGAGCCAAACTGGCTAGGGCCCTAATGCTATATCCTTTAACAATTCATCTTGTTCCTTCTGATGAGGATGCTTATTCTGAAATACCTTAAGTTCTGTGATGTACTGGTGCCTATGTCTGGCCTCTTGAGTCTGTTCCCTTGATCAGTTTTTCTGTTCATGTGTCATACACCTTTGCTTTCTCTTTTTAACTGTGGCTTTTTAGAATATCTTATCTGATACAGGAAAACTCTTTCTCTTTGCCATTCTTTCCTAGTTACAGGTCTTAACTCTTCCACATGCATTTTTGAATTCATTTTTGTGTTTCTAAAAAAATATATCTGGAATTTGGGCTTGCATTCAATTTATAAAATGATTTAGGGAGAAGAGACATCTATTACTAAATTGCTGCACTCATGAACATGGTTTATCTCATTTGTTATATTTCTTTTATGTCATTTTAATAACATTAAATTTTTTTCATAAACGTTTTGTAGATTGATAGGTGAATTCCTAGATTACTTTTTAAAAAATATATTTTATTGATTTTTTACAGAGAGGAAGGGAGAAGGATAGAGAGTTAGAAATATCGATGAGAGAGAAACATCGATCAGCTGCCTCCTGCACACTCCCTACTGGGGATGTGCCTGCACTAAGGTACATGCCCTTGACCGGAATTGAACCTGGGACCTTTCAGTCCGCAGGCCGACGCTCTATCCACTGAGCCAAACTGGCCAGGGCTAGATTACTTTTTTTAAAAAAATATATTTTATTGATTTTTTACAGAGAGGAAGGGAGAGGGATAGAGAGTTAGAAATATCGATGAGAGAGAAACATCGATCAGCTGCCTCCTGCACACTCCCCACTGGGGATGTGCCCGCAACCAAGGTACATGCCCTTGACCAGAATTGAACCCGGGACCCTTGAGTTCACAGGCCGACGCTCTATCTACTGAGCCAAACCAGTTAGGGCTAGATTACTTTTTTTTGTTAATCTTCACCTAACAATATTTTTCATTACTTTTATTTATTTAATTAATTTTTATTTTATTATTATTTTTTTAATCTTTATTGTTGAAAATATTACACATGTCTCCCTCTCCCCCACCCTTGACTTCCTCCAGCCCACCCCCACTCCCCAGCCCAGACTTTCACCATCCTATTGTCTGTGTCTATGAGTTATGCATATATGCATATAAGGTCTTGGGCTGATTATGCCCCTCCCACTCTCTCCCACTTTCTTTCCGAGAATCTGCACTCTTCCATGTCTCTGGATCCACTCCGTTCATCAGTTTATTTTGGTCATTAGATCCCATATATGAGTGAAAGCATGTGATACTTGTCTTTCTCTGATGGGCTAGTTTTGCTTAGCATAATACTCTCCAGGTCCCTCCATGCTGTCTCAAAAGGTAAGAGATTCTTCTTTTTTACTGCTGCATAGTGTTCCATGGTATAAATGTACCACAACTTTTTTACCCACTCATCTACTGATGGGCACTTGGGCTGTTTTCAGATCTTAGCTGTTGTATATTGTGCTGCTATAAACATAGGGGTGCATACATTCATTCTGATTCATGCTTCAGGTTTCTCAGGATATATTCCTAGAAGAGGGATCACTGGGTCAAATTACAGTTTCATATTGAATTTTTTGAGGAAACTCCATACTGTTTTCCATAATGGCTTTACCAGTCTGCATTCCCACCAGCAATGTACTAAGGTTTCCTTTTCTCCACATCTTGCCAGCACTTGTCATTTGTTGATTTCTTGATGTTAGCCATTCTGACAGGTGTGAGGTGATACCTCATAGTCATTTTAATTTGCATCTCTCTGATAATCAGTGACTCTGAGCATTTTTTCATAGTCACTCGGCCATCTGCATGTCCACTTTAGAGAAGTGTCTATTTAGGTCTTTTGCCCATTTTTAAATTGGATTATTTGTCTTCCTTTTGTTAAGTGGCATGAATTCCTTATATATTTTGGATATTAACCCTTTATCAGATGTATCATTGCCAAATATGTTCTCCCATACAGTGGGCTCCCTTTTTGTTTTATTGATGGAGAAGCCTTTTGCTGTGCAGAAGCCTTTTGTTTTGATGTAATCCATTTGTTTATTTTCTCCTTAGTTTCTTTTGCCCTAGGAGCTGTATCTGTGAACATATTGCTGCAAGAGGTATCTGAGATTGTGATCCTTATGGTTTCTTCTAGGATTTTTATGGTTTCCTGACTTACATTTCAGTCTTTTACATTTTTGTCTGCTTTTGCCATTCTTATTCAACATAGTACTGGAAGTCCTAGACACAGCAATCAGACAAAAAGAAGAAATAAAAGGCACCCAAATTGGAAAGGAGGAAGTAAAATTCTCATTATTTGCACATGACATGATGTTGTACCTAGAAAATCCTAAAGACTCCACCAAAAATACCATTGGATTTAATAAAGGAATTTGGCAATGTAGCAGTATATAAAATCAATACGCCAAAATTGATGGCTTTTTTATACACCAATAATGAATTCTCAGAAAGATAAACTAAACAAACCATCCCATTTACCATTGCAACAAAAAATTAAGATACTTAGGAATAAAATTAATGAAGGAGGTCAAAGACTTATACTTGGAAAGCTAGAGGACATTGAAAAAAGAGATAGAGGAAGATATAAACAAATGGAAGACTATACCGTGTTCATGGATTGGTAGACTTAACATCATTAAAATTTCCACCCTACCCAAAGCAATCTACAGATTCAATGCAATTCCTACTAAAATACCAACAGCATATTTCACAGATCTAGAACAAATACTCCAAACATTTATATGAAATCAAAAAAGACCTCGAATAGCCGAAGCAATCTTGAGAAAGAAGAACAAAGTTGGAGGAATCACAATACCAGATATTAAGTTATACTACAAAGCCATTGTAATCAAAACAGCCTGATAAATGGAACAGAACAGCCTGATAAATAAAAATCAACACAAGTCATTATGCTCAATTAATATTAGCAAAAAAGAGCATACAATGGAGTCAAGACAGTCTCTTCAATAAATGGTGTTGGGAAAATTGGACAGATACAAGCAAAAAGAAAAGAAACAAGACCAACTTACACCATACACAAGAATAAACTCAAAATGGATAAAGGACATTTTCCACATTGTTTTTAGGTGGAGTGGAAAGGAGGGAAGAAGGGAGAGAGGCAGGGGCGGGGGAGAGGTCAATTGGTTGCCTCCCGCACACGCCCTGGTCAGGGCAGGGGATCAAACCTGCAACCCAGTTATGCCCTTGATCAGGAATCGAACCCGTGGTCCTTTGATGCACAGGCTGTCGCTCTAACAATGGAGCACATCTGCCCGGGCCTTAGATTATCTTTAAGCTTTCATTACTATTCTGAATGGAATCTTATATTTTGTTAGAGTTTCTAGTTATTTATTATTACATAGAGGAATGCTATTCGCTTCCCCAGTTTTACTTTTTATTTGGCCAATTTGATGAATACCTTATGAGTTTTAGTGGTTTGGACTTTCTACATAGAATACCAAATGACATCCACATAACGACAATTTTGTCACCCTCCCTCCCATTTCTTATATACTTATTTATATTGACTTACTGCAGTGGCCATGACACCCAGGAACAAAAGGTGCCGAGCTGTATCTTCTTCCTGAAGAAGGGAATGAGTTTAGGGTTCTACGTGAAGTGTGAGGTTTGTGATAGATTTTTGGTAGAGAGTTCTTATCAAATTATGGAGGTTCCTTTCCATTCCAAGTTTCCTGAGAGTTTTTATTGTAAGTAGATATTGAACTTTATCGAATGTTTTTTCTTTTTTTCCCCAAATGTTTTTTTCAATCTATGGAGGCAACTATGTGTCTTTCCTCTTTTATCCCATAATGGAGTGCATTCATTGCATTGTTAATGTTTGCTTACTAAAACTCACTTGATGTTTTATTTTCAATACATTATTTTATTTTCTTACTTAATATTTTATTTAGGAATTGTATTTACAATTAGACAGTCAAATGGGCCTCTAATATTCTTTCCCCAAATTGTCCCTATTTGGTTTAGGAATTAAGGATATACCAGCTTCATAAAATAAATGTCTTTTCTGTTCTCCTGTAATGATTTATATATTGCAGGTGCTATTTGCTTCTTGAAGGTTTGGTTGAACTCCCTTGTTAAGTTGTTGGAGCTCCTTTTAATTAAAATTTCAAGGTCTTTAATAGTTATCAGCTAACCATAGTTTACTATTTTCTCTTATTTCAGTACTGGCATTTTCTATGCTACAGAAATGTATCCATTTTGTCAAGATTTTGAAATGTATTCATTTATATATTTCAAAATTTTATTTTTTTATTATTTTAATATATTTTTATTGATTTCAGAGAGGAAGGAAGAAGGAAAGAGAGATATAAACATCAATAACAAGAGAGAGTCATTGATCGGCTGCCGTCTGCATGCCCTCTACTGGGGATTGAGCTGCAATCCTGGGTATGTGTCCTGACAGGGAATCTGACCATGACTTATTGGTTCATAGGTTGATGCTCAACTGCTGAGCCATACCAGGTGGGCTATTTTATTATTTAAAGACTAGAGGCCCAGTGCACAAAAATTTGTGCACTTGGGAGGGGTCCCTCAGCCTGGCCTGTGCCCTCTCGCAGTCTGGGACCCCCTCGGGGGATGTCCATCTGCTGGCTTAGGCCCATTCCCCTGGCGATTGGGCCTAAGCTGGCAGTCAGACATCCCTCTGGCAGCCCAGGAGCCTTCGGAGAATGTCCACTTGCCAACAGGGAGCAGGCCTAAGCTGCAGTCGGATATCCTTAGTGCTCCTGAGGAGGCGGGAGAGGCTCCCACCACCACCGCTGCTGGCAGCCATCAGCCTGGCTTGTGGCTGAGCAGAGCTTCCCCTGTGGGAGGGCACTGACCACCAGGGAGCAGCTCCTGCATTGAGCGTCTGCCCCCTGGTGGTCAGTGTGTGTCATAGTGACCGGTCATTCCCAGTGGTTCTGCTGTTAGGGTCAATTTGCATATTACCCTTTTATTATATAGGATAGAGGCCTGATGGGGGCCAGCTAGTTTGCCCTGAAGAGTGTCGTGGATCAGGGTGGGGGTCCCGCTGGGGTGCCTGGCCAGCCTGGGTGAGGGGTGAGGGCCATTTTCAGGCTGGCCACAACCCCTTCAGGGAGGAGGGTCCTGCTGGCATGCCTGGCAAGCCTGGGTTAGGGGCTGATGGCTGTTTTCAGACTGTCCAGGCTCCCCAGCAGGGACCCTCACCCCATGAGGGTGTAGCCACCCTGGGTGAGGGGCTGATGGCTGTTTGCAGGCTGGCCACAGCCCCCAGCGACCCAACCTCCCAGCAAGGCTGGCTGGAAGCAGGTATCTGGGGTTTATTTATCTTCTATAATTGAAATTTTGTTGCCTTGAGCGGAGGTCACAGCCTGCCTAGGCAGGCAGCTTCCTCCATCTCTAGGGCAATGAAGCCACCTGTTTGCTCTAGCTCTGTGGCTGCTGGCTGCCATCTTGGTTGGGTTAATTTGCATATAGTCGCTCTGATTGCCTGGTGGACGTGGCTTGGGATGTAGCGGAGTGACACCAATTAGCATATTACTCTTTTATTAGTGGAGATATTTATATCTGTATCAATCAGGGATTGGTCAGAAAAAGAAAAACGAAACTGAACCAATCAATTTAGCAGCAGACAGACTTTAACAAAGGAGTTGGTTAAGTTGATGCTGAGATGACAAAGTGGGAATATGTATTAACCAAAGATAATAAATGCAGAAATCAGTTTTCATTCCCTAAGCCCGGGGCAACAAAAGAACGAGGTTTGGATATTGAATCTAGAATGTTGAAGGGATACTCCTGTAGAGCCAAGACCCAGACCTCTGACAAGGAGGCATCAGACAGGTGGTACTGTTATGTCAGGGACAGAAAATGAGACTGAGAGTATGGAGAAAACAGGAGGCAACTGCCACTGTGAGGGGAAGAACCATGGGATGATGCAGACAGAAACAGAGAGCAAAACAGGAAGCAGCAGGAACTTTTCTTGTCTCTTTCTGTGCTCTCTTTTGGCAGAATCTAGTAGGGAGCCAGCTGGCAAAGGAGAAATGTCATTTGCAAATTCCCAGCCTCAGCAACACAAAGTCCAGGATAAATGGGTGAGGTTGGGCTACAAAACAAAGAATTAGTAACCCACACAGCCCACCAGCCTTTTGACTGCTCAGCATCCACATATACCTTTCTATACATAGTTGATATTCCTTCCATTTAACAACCATGCAGTGTCATGTTTCACTTAACCTTGAACCAAGCTTTCATCTGCTCCCCGATCTTCCAGTCATTCTATCCACCTCTGTTTCATTTTCTCTCTGTTGTTTTCTTTTTGCTTCTTGCCTTTGTTTGGCCTGAGTATCCTCCCAACAAATCCATTTCCCCTCTACACTATATTGAAAGTTTCTCTTCGTCGGGTGGTTATTCTAACATTATGTGTATTTAACAAAATCCTCTCAATTTGTAAGTTCTTTGATTGTGGTTCTTTTTTAAACACTGACATTTGACGTTATTGCTGTACTTTAAAGAATCTTTATTGTTGAAAGTATTACATATGTTCCCCCATTCCCCCCCATTGACCCCTTATTGCCTGCCTCCACCCCTCACTCCAGGCCTTCACCACCCTATTGTCTATATACATGGGTTATTGCTGTACTTTTAAAAAATATATATTTTATTGATTTTTTACAGAGAGGAAGGGAGAAGGATAGAGAGTTAGAAACATCGATGAGAGAGAAACATCAATCAGCTGCCTCTTGCACACCCACTACTGGGAATGTGCCCGCAACCAAGGTACATGCCATTGACCGGAATCAAACCAGGGACCCTTGAGTCTACAGGCTGACGCTCTATCCACTGAGCCAAACCGGTTAGAGCTATTGCTGTACTTCTATAGAGTAAATATATGTTTACCTTTCACTTTGGTTTTCTATTTTTTTCTCACCACTCATTTTTATGTTTGTTGTTTTTTTAATCCTCACCTGAGAATATTTTTCCCATTGATTTCTAGAGAGAGTGGGAGGGAGGAGGTGGGGGAGAGAGAGAGAGAAACATTGATGTGAGAGACATATCAATTGTTTACCTCTCACATGCGCACTGAGAATCTGCAACGGAGGTACATGCTCTTGACTGGAAATAGAACCTAGGACCCTTCAGTCTGCGGGCCAATGCTCTAACCACTGAGCACCAGACAGGCCATTTTATGTGTCGGCCTAGGGTTTTCTTCATTCTTCCTGAAGTTTATCCTTTAGAAGTTCTTTGGAAAAGGGTATCTTAGGAATTGTTCCCTAGTTTTTGATGTATCTAAACAATAATTTTATTTTTGCTTTCAAAAGGTAGTTTTGCTGCACATACAATTCTATGTGACAGTTATTTTATTTCTGGTATCTCATTCTACTGTCTTCTGGATACTATTATCTCATTGCCATTGAGAAATAAGAAGTAACACTTCTGGCTATGGTGATGATTTTCCCTTTATGTGCTAAGGTTTACTCTATGTCTTGTGTGGATATATTTTTAAATATTCTGTGTAGGATTACTTGGATTTCCTACATTTAAGGAAGTGTTATCAATTCTAAAATGTTATCAGATTATCTCTTCAAATGTGCTTCTCCCCCAAACTATCATTAAAAATCTCCACATAAATTAGATGTACATTGGAGCTTCCCATTCTGTTCCATATTTCTTAACCCATTGTTTGCAATTTCCCTCCTTCTGTCTCCCTGTGCTGCAATCTGTGTACCTTTTTAAAATATAAATGTTTTCTAGTTTCTTCTCCTTTCTGCTATGATATAATCTATTTAATTTGTCTACTGGGTTTTAAATATATATATTTTTTTATTGATTTCAGAGAGGAAGGAAAAGGAGAGAGAGATAGAAACATCAATAATGAGAGAGAATCATTGATCAGCTGCCTGCTGCATGCCCCACACTGGGGGTCAAGCCTGCAATCCGGGCGTGTGCCCTGACCAGGAACTGAAGCATGAGCTTCTAGTTCATAGGTTGATGCTCAACCACTGAGCCACACCAGCTGGGCTCTACTGGATTTTTAATTTCTCACTTTAGTACTTTCTAGTTTTTCTTATTCAAACCTTCCTCATTAATCTTGATAGTCTCTTTTCCTTCAATAGTTTTCAAACTCCATCTTTAATTTCTTTAAAAATTTAATATATATTGACTTGGCCAGGAAGGTTAGTCATTAGAGAGTCAGCCAGCACATGGAAGGGTCATGGATTTGATTGCTGGTCAAGGATGGACCTGGATCGCAGGTTGATCTTGCCCTAGTTGAGGCACCTGTAGGAGCAGCCAACCAATGTGTCTTTCCTACAGTAATGTATCTCTCTCCCTCCCTCCTTTCCTTCCATTCTCTCTAAAATCAATGGAAAAATATCCGCAGGTGAAGATTAATAAAAAATAAAACATTAAAATAAAAACTAAAATGTATTTATTTTATGTTCTGTACCTTATAATTCCAATATTTATACCATTTGTGGGTCTGACACTGAGATTTATTGCTTCTCCTTTTGTGGTTTGTGGAACTCATGTTCCTTGGGATTTTATCTGTAGAAATTCTTTAAAGTCTGGGTTTAAAGTGTATTTCTCTGGATAGAGTTAGTGTTTGCTTATGCCATGGACCTGTGAGAATAGCTGACTTGGAAACATTCTAAAATTTTGTCTGGAGGTCTTTCCGGCTACACAGATAGTACAAATTTAGGTTCTAATCACACAGGAATGTGGACTTACATTAGGAATTCTCAGGGGAAACTCTCCCAGTTTACTCATTAGAGAGGCAGAGACAAACACAGCTCACCGCCATCTTTTTCCAAGGAGAAGGTTTTAAAAAAAAGGTACAAACTGAAGGTTGGCTCTCAGATTCCGGAATGTTATATGTAGGTCTCTGACCTTTCTTCTCACTCTGCTTCAGTCCCAGGGTTTTTCTTCTGTGAAAACAGTTTATTAGCACCCAGGTTTAAGGCAGATACCCAGGAAGGGTGATGAGTCCATAGCTCTCTTTACATCTCAGGGTTCATGCTTCTTGTCTTCAGTCTGTAAGGATGTAGTTCAAGAGTGGGACAGCTGAGAGGAAGAACCTGGGTATTTGGGCCCCACACCTCCTCTGCAGTCCTTCATTGAATTAGAGAGCTAATTTACATATAATTAATTGCACCCATTCATTTTAAAATTAATTATATCCTGCCCCTTGCTTTCATGGACAACAAATCCATTTGCTTATCCAATAGTTACTGCCCTTATTCAGAGAACCCCAAAGGACTGGTACATCCTAAAACCAAGGAATGTCTGTTGTGGTTGAATCGTCTCCCCCGGCTCTCACACGCAAAATCATATATGGAAGCTCTAACCCTCAGTGCTTCAAAATGACTGTATTTGTGAAACTGGGTAATCAATGGGTCTGAGTGCTGTCACTACTTGAGCCAATTAAGCAGAGACAGGGTTGAATCATGTATGAGCATTTATTCCCATGATGTTGGCAGTATGAGGGATCAGCAGGTCATCCATGAAAATCTGTTTTAGCCCCACCCCCCATCCCCATAAGCCAGCTGCTTATATTGGATAGAAGGATAAAGATTACATGGGAAAGTAGTAGGAATTACAGGCCTGAGGAAGCAGGCAAGGTGTAATGGTACAGGTTCCAGGCAATGCAGGCTGGGGTCGCAGAGGGTGGGCACCTCCAGAACTAGACTGTTGCATGTTAATCTTTTCATGATGACAGGCAGTTCTCAGAAAAGGAGAACGGACTGCATTTCGAGATTAACTCCCATATCCAGGGCGTTCAACTCTCAGCCAAGGTCAGAATGTGCTTTCTCTAATCAGAACAGAACAATCATGGTTAACAGAGCATGATTAATATTTCTTAAAACTATAGCTAGCCCCACTATTCTATTCCTGCCTCCACATTTGGAGAGAGGGCCTCTAACAATGTAATTCAGTTAAAATGAGGCTGTTAGGATGGGCCCCAATTCCATCGGATGGGTGTCCTTGTAAGAAGAGGATATTTGAGCACAGAGACGCCAGGGTGTATGCCAAAGAGAGAGACCCCAGAAGCCAAACCTGCCTACACCTGATCTTGGATGTCTAGTCTCCAGGACGGTGAGAAAATAACTCTGTTGTCGCTTAAGTCGTTCAGTCAGTGGTACTTTGTTACTGTAGCCTGCACAGACTAACACGGTTTCCAGTGCTAGAATTTCAGACACCATCTCATCCTAGAGGAAGGAACTCGATTGCACATGGGAGCCTTTCCAAAGCTGCTCACATCACCCCCATAGCAAAGTGTGGTTGGCAGACAGATGCAGCAGTCCAGGCCTCGGATGTGTCTCATGCATCATTATGCTTCTCTCTTCAGGGTGTCATTCCCGTCCTTCTGCTCAGAATGAATGTGAGGACAGGCAACATCTTGGTGATGCTGCAGTCATTTCCAGATGACTTAGTTTAGAGGAGCTTGGGATGTGCTGAGGACTGGAGGAGAGGTGAGAGCAGCAAGAATTAGGGGGAGGGAGGAGGGAAGAAGCACTCTCTCATGAAACCAGATTTCTTTCCATAGGTATGGCTGAAGAAGGCATTTTGAGGTCTGCAAACATAGAGGTCAATGCAGAAAGAGAGTGGAGTGACGTCTGCTGAGTTTAGAACCAAGTGATTCAGAGGTGGCACAAGGGTCCCAGCCCTCTTCTGCCTCTTGATTAAGCCAGGAGGCTAATTCAATTACAGGTGATTACATCTGTTAACCTTTATTCATTTCTTCCCCGACCCTTTATAAATGACAAATTCATTCTCTCATCGAAAAAATATTTACTGAGCACGATCACTGTATTGGGCTTAGCAGTTAAGGGGACAGTCCTCCTGCATGCAGCTCCAAGTCTGGGCAGGTAGGAGAGGCACTGAGCATGTGCAGACAGGAGTGGGGTGTGTTTGAGAAGGGGCAGTAGAAGGCGCTGCAGAAAGAACCAACCAGATCTGAAGGCATCAGTGAGGAAGTTGACTGAAAGATGAAGAGAAAGGTGAGAGAATAAGTTCCAGGCAAAGAGAACCATGTTGTCAAAGCCTTAAAGCAGTTGAAGTGTCAGTCCAAGATACTGAAGAAGCCCAGTGGCTGGCCTTTGGCAGGGCTGAGGCTGAAAGCAGAAGCCAGTGGGTAAGAGCCCTTTAGGGTAAGCATGTTAGACTCTCTCTGAAAGCCAGCGGCAACTAGAGGCTTTCGCAGTGTGACTTGATCTACCCACGTTGCTGGGTGGATCGTGTTTGGAAGGCTGTTACAGTAGTTCAGGCGAGAGATGATGGTGCTTGCAAGAGGGTAACTTCTGTGGGGACTGAGGAAAGTGACAGGTTTAGAAACTCTGGATCCTCCTAAAGGATTCAATATGGGGTCAGGACAGAGAAGAGCAAAGTGTGACTTAGCAGATTTTCAGGAAGACTGTGAGGAGCTAGACAGGAAGAGGGTCTACGTGTTATTCTAGGAGGCCTGTCTATGGGAAACAGGACTTAAAAAAAAATAAGAATATGGAGAAGAAATAATACCTGGAAACACCATTGGGATACCAAGGGCTGACAAGAGTGTATCATTGCTCACAATATTTGCTGTGTCTCCTGAAAGATACCACACGTGATATCAGCCTCGGCCATATGACTCGCTTTAGGCAATGAAATGACACCTAAGTGACACATGAGTGAAATCATCGAGAGCCGGTTCATGGCTGTCCATGTGTCTTTTCTCTCTGCCAGTAGACTGGCAATGCTTCAGAGGCTGCCCCCTTCCTTTCCTCCCTCCCAGTCTCTCTAACTAACACCATCACCATCAACAAAACAGCACAGCTGTGAGACTGATGCCTGGCCAGCCCCTTTTTAGCCTGGCAATTCCACTCCACCATGGTCCCTTTCACTCTGTGGCTCACCAGCCTGCTCTGGCCTGGTGTCTTTAGAGTTTTAGCTCCAACCAGTGTGTCCTTCCCTCGGTAGAAAATGTGGTCTCCAAGCCACAGGGGAGCAGGCTTTTATATAGACAGAAGTCCCTGCCCCTGGCCCCTGATTGGTCAGAATAGAGCTGCTCTGATTAGTCAGTGCTGTACAGCTCCAATTGGCTGGAAAAGCCTCAGTCCTATTGGTGGTAATAAGACTCCCAGAACTCCTTCATAAGGCTTGGCTCAGTCACAGAAACAGTGCAGGCAGGCAGTTTTAGCCCAGAGGTTTCTCCTTGAAGTACAGTTTGTGTGGGAGGCCTCTGAGCAGAAATGGCTGTTAGGCTCTGTTAGCTAGCTAATTAATTAATTACCTAATGAATTAATTAATTAACATTTGAGCTCAGGTAGCCACCAGGAGCCCTTCTTAGACCTTAGGGTTCACAGAAGGAATTTCAGCGAAATGTTTACAGAGGTCACAGTGGAAGAGTTTGGGAAGAATGGAGGGAGAGAGAAGTTGGGTAGAGCAAAAGACAACACAGGAAATGATGGCGATGAGAGAACCTGAGATGACGGGATAGGCTTGTATTTGGGGGGTTGCCAAGGAAAACAAAGACAGGAAACATGAGGAATTTGTTCATCACACTCCTTGGAGGCAGGTGGGCTCTCAAGGTCAGAACCGCATATTGCTATGAAGAGCAGCCTCCCAGTCCCTTCTGCTGCCTCTCACTTTGTTCTCTTAATGTTCAACATCATTGTCATCATAATTGGCTTACTTCTCAGTTGATAGTGTCCTTCTAGCAGGACCTGACTCCCATGTTGCAGAAATCTGGCCTGAATTGTTCATCACTTTACCCTGAATACCAAGCACAGTGGGATCAGTGAATGAATGAATCCATCCCATTGGTCAGAACTCTCCCATCAGCAAAGGGTGTTTCTCAGCAGTCTGCAAACCAACGTTTGATTCTTGGCTCTTATTTTAGTGTCTCAGTGACTGGGAAAGTTACTCAACCTCTTTGTCTTTGGTTTCCTAGCTTGAAAATGAGATAATAGTTATCTAACTCATGGGGCTGTTCTCAGAATTAAATGAGATGATTTGTGTAAATGACTCAGCATATTGAACTACCATTCAGTTCTCTGGCACTTGTTTTGTCCTAATTTAGTAATGACATCCATGCTGATGCCTAGTGCACACAAACATACCTCTCCTCTTGACTAGGTTTTTCAATCTCCTTGTCCCCAACCTTATAAAGAGGAAAAGGGACTTCCTTATAGAGATGAACAAGGTAGACTGAAGACCCAAGCCAGGGCTTTCCTCACTACACCTTAGAAGGACGTGGCTCTCTCAGCTCCTGAGAAATATGACTCAATGAAATATCCAGCAGGCAAGGGTGTGTATTAGTTTACTGTTGCTGCTGTAACATGTTACCACAAACTTAGTGCTTACAATAACACAGATTATATATTTTTTAAAAATCTAGACATTAATACTATTGAGTTGGTAAAATGCTCTTTTGCACACACATTTCCGGCATCTGGTACAGTTAACCGAATGTTCATTTTTGCACAATTCTCACACAGAATAGACTACAATGTCCTCCCTCATCTAAGCATTGAAAATGTTTGACGCTTTTCTAAGTCTTCACAACACCCCTGTGAGGTAGGTGGTATTGATCCCATTCTACAGATGGGGAGGTCTAGGCACAGGAAGGTAGTAGCTCATGGGGCCTCAGGTCTGTGCTCTGCCACAGCTCTGCCTCCACGTTCAGGTCCCAGCGCTGCCACAGCTCTGCGCCAAAGTTATCTCACACAGCCACGCTCCTGTCTAGTCCAGAATTAAACAAGGGTCTTTACAGTTCATATGTTTTACTTCTAAATCCAACCACTCTCCCTGAACTGGAAAGACAAAAATATGACTAAATCTCAATTGAGATTATTTGTTCTATTTAAGATTTTCATGAGTCGTCTTGCATTTATTTGGTAGTGTCAGACCCAGATGTTGTGATCCCCAAAGACCACGAGTAAGCCCGACTCTGATGCAAAAACATGAGAGCCTTTATTATTCGAGTTAACTCGGACTTGTCCCTTGCTCGCCCTCGCAGCAGTGCGACAGGGAGGAAGTGTGGGTTCCAGGGAAACAACAGATTTATAGGGCCGGAAGTAGTGGGGTGGGGTAACGTGTGTGGCCCCTGTTGATTGGTTGAGGGAAGGTCCTGGGCAGGGCATTTCCTCTGCATCCCTGTTGGCAGGTCTGCACTCTTGCACCGCCCTTACATTTCCCGCTTGGTTTTATGTACATGACTTAACGGGACAAAACTTCAGACAATATACATTCAGAGAGAATGTTTTAAACTTTTATACCGTAATTCTAGATCAAGACTTTTATCTTTTGAGAAGCAGTTTTTGCTGGAAGCCTGAGGAATTTAAAATGCAAATTAACCACATTCCTGGCCTGAGCACCCCTCGGGCCATTTTCTGGCAATTAACCAGCCCTTTGTTGGTAAAGCTCACCAGATTTTCCTTCCATAGTTTCCTCTGGCCTGCTTCTGCTACTGAAACCTCACTCTGCTTCTTCTTGCACACAGAGAACCTGACCCAAGGCAGTAAGGTTTGAGTAATTCCAAAACTTAAGCTATTACTACATTGCAGGGAGGGACCGGGTTGAAAAGAACTAATCAAACAAACACAGAAATACTTTTACACCAGCGAGTACTACATTTACATAAAAACAGTGGAGTTTCAGAGCCATTCAGTACGCCTCCCTTCTGAAGGTTGTGACCTGTGGGGGAAAAAACAGCTGCTGCACCCTGCCACAGCAAACAGACCAGTTAACTCTCTCAATAGAGCTGAGCAGATAAACGAAACAGTACCCAATTCTCCAGAACAGAATAAAACACAGAAACGCAGAAACAGACAAACAACCTTTCAACTCCAACTCTGTGGAAGCAAAACCAAAAGCAGGATCGACCCGTCTCATTTCAGACCCTAGAGAGGCAAACCCTTCTCTCTGGTCTGAAATCCTAGAGGGAAATTTCTCGTCCTGCCGATCTTAATTTGTGGAGAGGCATGTCCCATCTCCCATCTCTCCAAATTCGTGGAGGGCCACTTCCAATCCCTCCTGGGAAGCATGAAATGTCTTCCAGCTTCCCGCCTGTAATCTATTCACTGGCATGTCTGCCTAGATTCTTTTTTTTTTTTTTGCCCATTGTTCCCCCTAAGTATTTTTTTTTCTTTTTTTTTAATTTTTTAAAAAATTATTATTACATAAAGCTTTACAAAGATTAGTACATATCTCTTTTTCCCCCTGCCCTTCCCCCCGCCTCCCCTACCCCCCAGTGTTTTGTGTCCATTGGTTATGCTTAAATGCATGCATAAAAGTCCCATGTCTGATCTGTTACCCTGCCCCCACCCCAACGTCTCTGTCCTTGTTGCTGTAATTTGACAGTCTGTTTGATGTTGCTCTGAGTCTGAATCTATTTTTGTTCACCAGTTTATAATGGTTATTATTATCCATAGATGAGTGAGGACATGTGGTATTTTTCTTTCATTGACTGGCTTATTTCACTTAGCATTATGTTCTCCAGCTCCATCCATACTCCTGCAAATGCTAAGAACTCCTTCCTTTTTACAGCAGCATAGTATTCCATTGTGTAGATGTACCACAG